>RKSS01000728.1:0-78608 GCA_009829855.1 Neofusicoccum kwambonambiense | reverse complement strand
ATGGCGAAGGGGTTGTGGGGGGCGGAGGGGGGGAGGGGGTGCGATTCTTCGACAGCGAGGGTGTTGCGGTGGCCGTCGAGGGCTGGGTCGATGCGCAGGCAGAAGAGGTGTTGGTGGTAGGGAGCGAGGACGCCGGGGGCGACGGTGGTGCCGTAGGGGACAGTGGTGTTGAGGGCGATGGAGGCGGTGGAGAGGATGCCGGTTGCGCGGACTTCGTAGCGGATGGAGGCGTCCTGGCGGAAGTGGAAGAGGAAGATGTACTCGTAGTTGCTGACGGTGATGATGGTTTGGAGGATAAGGACGCGGGAGCGGGTGACGACGGCGTTGCCGGTGCGTGGGTTGGTGTGTTTCCAGAGGATGCCGTCGTCGACCTCGTGGCAGCAGATGACGTGGGGGAGTGCGAGCGGCTCGCCGGTGGAGGTGTTGTGCCAGGCATCGATGTACTTGATGTGGCCGAGGCAGTCGCAGCCAAGCTTGAGGTTGTTGGCGTTGACGCCGGCACCGTCGTTGCCCAGGTCGAAGGCTCCTTTGCGGGGATAGGGGCACCGTGGGTCGCCATACGGGACGAACATCTCGGACAGAGAGAGACGGTAGAAGAGGCTGCGGCCGTCGTAGCGCACGTCATGAAGAGTCATGCCTTCGCGATAGTTGAAGCCAACACGCATCGTCCACTTCTCCCAGCTGAGGTGGTTTCCGGTGAAGTGGAAAGAGGGCCCGTCGGGCTGTGAGACGTGGTAGGGCTTGGTTGTTTTGCGGCGTTCCTGAGCAAGATCAGGGTGGTATTCGCTCGTGGTGTGGACCTTCCGGCTGTCGAATTCCTTTCGGACGTTGTTGATGCGCTCGTCGGCTCCCGAAGGCAAGCGGTATATCTTGACGACTTTGAGCTCTTCTGACACTTCTGTACAGAGGTCGAGCGGGTAGGCGTAGTAGTTTGCATCCAGGTGCGGCGAAGACCGCATATAGAACCAACACTATTATCCGTCAGCTAATACCTAGTTCAAGGATGCTGGCACCGGCACTCACCATTGTGAGCCTCTCGCTCATGTCGTTCATTCCGTCTGTTGCATATGCCCATGGCTCAACCACAGCTGTGGCACCTTCGGGGAGCTTGAGAGATCTGATCTCCTCCTGAACACCGGGGTCTGCGAGGCACGCCTCTTCAACCTGGCGCATGTAGTCGGCGTCGATGTATGAATGTTTCCCGACAAGCTCTTCCCTGCTCAAAATCGACATCCGCCCGAGGTCGACCATGAACTCGGTGAAGTTCTTTCTAGTCCCCGGATGGCCGACATAGGCTTGAATCTTGGCTACACGTGCAGGAGGCGTAGTCGGCCCAGAAGCGGAGTGCTCGGAATCCAGGAAAGGTATCATTTCCTGCTTTGGCGGCTCGCGCAGCGTGACTACCCGGAAGACGATCTCGTTACCTACCAACTCATTCCGAATGATGGTTGAGGCCTAAAACTCCCCGGTTAATGAGTAAAACAACCATCAATGGTCCTCACTTACCAGTCGGATCTCCTCTGGTGTGAGCGGGTCAAAGGGGTGTGGAATCGGAGACGGCGCCATGGTGGAAGAACGAGACGGCTGTGCGGAGAGCTACGATATCAATGGACTGAAGTTGAGTGTGAAGAACGAACACAATTTCAGCCAGAACACTTAAATATCAACTCTAAGGAATATGGATGCCGCCTTTGGCGCCCGCAGGTACCGTGTATCACGCGTCGAGTTCCGAGCATGGCGAAACGATCCGACAGAACCGCGAAAGGAACGTCGTTGCGCAGAGCATGTTCCCTAAGGCAAGGTTTAGGCGAGCTGTTATCGTTAGTGCGACTTGCCCGCCCGAGGGCTCCAGAGGCATGAAGAGTGGGGGATGAAATACAATGTTGGGACATGTCAAAATATGCGCCCTGTGAGAGCTCTACGCGGTTTAACCTATTTGTCGAATCCAGAACTGCCCTGGTGATTTCTGGATAATCGGCTTCTCGTGTCTCTACACTTTGGTGCGAGAATTGTCGTCGGGCTCCGCGTAGGAGTTCTGACATCATGTCTTCCCCGCACCTACTGAATTCTTTCCCCGCGCTCACAGCCAACGGCACTACTGCCAGGCCCTTTTGTTCCTGGCGCTCTCACCCTGAGAAAATGCATCAGGAACCAGGCGCCAATCATGTGCCGTCTTCAAAACCTACCATCTCATTGCTCGTTGGCATGTAGCCGTCTTCCGTTCTACTCGCAATTACCGCGCGTTTCTGGTTCATCTGTTGCTCACGACTGCTCCAACTCGCGTCATCAGCCACTAGCTCTTGCAGAATGTGCCTCATTTACGGATGGTGAAGCAGCCGAAGTGTTCATGTATACAAAGAGGAAGAAAGACAACGCTCAGTCTTGACTTTGCGGTGTCGACAACTTACGAGGCCCAAGCCGTGCCAGACTGGAGGATCCTGTCACTGATGATAACCTTTCGAATTTTACTGCTACACACGTGCGGTCTCGGATATGGAAGTCGGAAGCCCGCGCCTCCTCACGAACACACGTGGAGTCCACAATGCAGGCAGAAGCCTATACTTGCATGCTACCGGGCTTTCGATCTTTCACAGTTCCAGGTGAATCATGAGGAATCTGAACGATCTCTGCTGTCATTTTACGGTGGTGTCATAAGACTCCTGCTACCCCTTATCCGGATTCGGAACAGAACACTGAATGATACTCCGCAGGCATTCTACACCATCCCGAACAGAAGAGAGCTCGAATCATGGGAAATAAGACTTCGCAACGAGATATTCAATCCAGGAGTGGAGAAACACTTCTTGTCAATGCAGAGCCTGCACACTCGCACGGCAGCTGACGACACGATCCATGAAGACAGTGTCAGACGCCTTTTCCGCTGAACTTCTTGAATGGATCTCACCAGCAGCGACATCTGGAAATCCACAAACATCCGAGGATTTTTTACCCGCCAATACAACACAGTGCTCCTGCACCACGGCGCCGACCCGAACTTCGAGGACGCCGCTGGTACGACGGCGCTTACCCTCGCCATCCCCACGCCGTCCCCTCCCAGACAACGAAACCTGCGTCGGCACCCTCCTCACCACCGCACCAGGCCTACGCATCACCACCGCCGACCTCCTCGCCGGCCACCAAGCGGCCACACCTGCTCGCCAAACTCCTCGCCTTCACCCCTGACATCGTCGTCGCCAGCCACGTCCACCACCACCACCACCACCACCACCACCCGCGCCGCCCCGCCGACCACGCCCTGCTCGATGCCCTCCTGACTCGCACCCCACCCCCGCTGCCATCACCGCTACCATGTCCCACGCCCTCCGCAACCCAGACACCCTGCTCGCCCTGCGCCCCCACGCCCTCTGCGCCGCGCCGGACAGCAGCGTGCTCGAGCTGCTCTGGCAGCGGACGCCAGCGCTGCGCGTCGACGGGACGATGCTGCAGGCGGGGAAGGGGCCAGGGGATTTGGAATTCCTGCTGGCGCGCGCGTAGGCGGGGTTCAGGGGGTGGTGCGCGCAAGGCGGGGAGCTACAGACGAGCGAGAGAGTTGCTGCGGGTGCGGCTGGGTTGGGACCCGGAGGCGCGGTTGGGGAAGGAGGTCGTGCTGAGGGCGATGCGGGCGAGGGGGAAGAGGGAGGTGTGGGAGGGTATGCTGGATTGCAGGCCGGAGGTAGGGATCTCGGAGAAGATGCGGGATGCGGTTGATCTGGCGTTGGGGAGCAGGAGCCAGGCGCCGCTCAGAGAACTGATACACTCATTGGAAAATAATTCTAATGATTTTCTTTAGCTTCTGTGAAGAGATCTTTTTGTTTACTTAGTATTGCTCGTGAAGAAGGTTTTTACTGCATGTTGGGATATAGAAACCTTTATTTAGCCCCATTGGCTAATTGTGACCATAAAGCAACCCCCTCAGGGTCATGAAAGAAGTGGTACTTAAATAAGCTCATTTGAAATTCACTCAACAAGCCGTGACCGTATAGCTTTTTCTTCACTCGAGCATCATGCATTCAATTTTCAATACCAGAACTGCCAATGAAAACTACTTGTACCGACGCAAACCTGCTCTACAAATTCAGCTGCGATTCTTGATCAGGTTGGCTGGAAGAACTTACGCAGCGGTGGCCCCAAAGATTTCCGAGGCTCGAGCTTTTGTTAATAGTGCCAGTGCCATAGAAAAGAGCGCCGAGAACATAGTTGCTGCAAATATGCGCGCCAGGAGATTGTGGATGAAGTATAGGACGACAACCGCAAGTGATGGGATCAGTGTCGATGTCAATACGCTCAAGGTCCTCGATAGAGCCGTGTATGGTTCGTTTCTCCATCTGACCAGACCTGCCTGTGCTGCTTCTTCATCTATTCCCCTGACGAATCTTCTCGCTCTGTGGAAGCCTCGATCGTATAGCCACGGTACCATCTTCTCCGCTATCCACTTGGTACAGATATCATGGTTTCGGCTTGATAGAGCAACGAGATCTTCTTGCTCGTCTTCATCTTCTTCCCAAGGTTGCGCCTCAATGCCTTGTGGAAAAATTCCCTTTCCATTGCACCGCAGAAACCAGTCCCTAAGCATGTTGAGGTCATAGCCATTAGCTCGCTCTAGCCTGTTGACTTGATCGTGTCGGAGTAAAGTTTCGTCTGCCGAACACACGTTTGAGCGGCGTGAGTAATCAACGAGCCGAAGCAGGCTATGACTTACGGTAGTCTTTCAGCCTTTCATGTATCTCAGCCATCAGTCGTGCTTGCTTGCCTCGGGTACCCGGATCCTCAGCCGAGCGCATGAGCGCGTATGCGTCCTTGTGAAAAGTCAAATCGTGTGAACGGTCAAACTCGTCCATTTGTTGAAGTTTTTCCCCGAGATGGAGTAATTCAGCTTGTTTATACAGAAGGTCGCGCGCGCCCAATGAGGAGAAACGTTTGAACAGGGACATTCCAGGAACTGGCCCCATGATTTTGGAAAGCTCCGGGTACCCATTGCGTATTGGGGCCTCTTTCGACTCGTCAGACATCATTTTCCCGGCGAGTATTGAGTGTGCCAGAAGTTTGGAAATCCGTCATTGATCAAAAGAGTGGCGAACTCAACATTGCGGCCTTCGTCGCTTGGGCCGCCAGATCGTCACCTGCAAGCGTCATATCTCCGCCAAGATTGTTTTGCTGGAGCCAACCCCGCGTTTGTGCAACCCCAGGGTCATCCGTATATGCAGTCACCTCTGCAGAAACCAGTCTTTAGCCTTGAAGAACTTTTCACGGATGTAGGGTTTGCGCTGTTCTTCAACTCATGATATCCATCCAGTGACTTTTCCTCCACTAAAACCTCCCCGAACGTTTAAATCACAGAACAGGAACTCTCATCGGGTGAGAGTCTTGTACTGGGAGGCATGGTGCTGAAATACTCACGTCACATGAAAGGGCTCTCTTTACAAAATGTGAGAGCACTACCTCTCGACGCAACGCTACAGTAAGAATCTGCCTTGCTCTCTAGGAATATGCACAACTGACCACCCAAACACACGTGTCCCTATCACATTGAAGAGAGCTCTCCCATAGCCTTCCGGCGGGGAGCCCAATGCACCAAACACTGCCACTGCCCCGGTTACTGGAGCCCAGTTACTGGAGGGACGATGACGCGGTGGTGGCCTCTACTAATTTGCAAGGCTGCCGCAAGGCTCAATTGCATCCTTCCAATGAGGCGCAGAGACGTGTCGTAGTCATAACCGCCAATTTTTTTGCATACCCCCAGCCTCGGCGCAATCCCGTTTGCTCCATTCCCGCATGCCTCCCTTGACTTTGATCGCTACATGGGCGAGTACGGCTCCGCTTCTCATCGCAAATCAAGAAGAATCCAACTCTCATGACCAAATCGTGATGCGCTCGTTCGCTCCAATGGGCTCTGTAGTAGGTCTAGTCATGATTACCCGCTATCTCCCCATCACCACCCTACCACGATCTTTCCACTATTAGCCTGGAGCCAGTTGATTTTGCAGAGCTTCTCTCGTGATTATGGCTAACGTGTCCAGAACTCCGACGGGCCGGCTTTAGGCTCCTTTCTGCCGGGGACAGTATGTGACATGTCTGATATTGCATGTATATCTGCTAACAAAATATTCGACAGATATTCTTCCACCCAATTGAAAATGGTGGAAGTAAGCCTGCTCTTTGTAGGAAGGTTGTTGTGGATGCTTGCGGCAACAAACTAATTTGCCTGTGAGTGTCCGTTTAGATCATCTAGAACCGTTAAGGGCTGACTTCCACAGGCCAGTGACGACTTACGGGGGAAACGCTACCACAGGATTCTGCAAATCTCGCCAGAGCAAGCATGCAGTCATCTACTCTGGGGACAAGCCACCCAGTAAGAAAGGCGAACGCTACTTGCGGCAAGCCACGATCCGAGCCACTATTAATCCACGAGTCCTGGGCGCCCCGCAGTTGAACCCAAAGTCGCGCGTGGACTATGGTACGGAGGTGGAGGTGGAACACACACAAGAACTTGTTTGTTTGGGCCAAGTAACGGAGAGATACGTTGGCATACTGCTTAAGGAGTGGAAGAAAGCAAGAGGAGAATCGGAGCCCAGTGCGCAGGGTGCAGCCCCCGTGGCAGCAAACCCTGTCGATGAGACGTCACAGTCAAGCCCTTCAAATGACTTGGCTGTGGCACCGGTTGCCAGACCTGAGGCAGAGACAATTGCGCCACCAGCGCGAACCCCACCGCAAAAGTCAAAGGCCCCTTCTCGACGAGCCGTAGCTTATTCAAGCTTCCCGTACACTTTTTCGCAAGCAACTCAAAGTACTTCAGAGTTGCAGCCTGGACGAGTGGTCTTCATAAAAGGTTGTATGATGAAGCTGAGCAAGAACCAGAGGTCAGCGAATAAAAAAGACAGTAAGATACACCATCCCGGCCATTTGAGTCGTTATAGTCATTGAAGCTATCTCAGAAAGCTCGAAAGAAGTTCAGATATTACCTGGAACGGGTCAACAGCCAAGCGATCCTCGGCGAAGTGAGGTCATGGAATCGACTCCGCATCCCTCGCAAGGTCTCCCAGGAACACAAAATACCACCATCACACCAAGCTCAATGGCTCCGGCTGAGGCAATTGCGAAAGCGTTGGAAATTTTCATGTCGCAATGTGGAGCTACGATGCAATCTGAGAAGCAGAAGATAACTTCCGCTGAAGAAATCATCAGACAGACGGGCTTCCACAGTCAGGAAAACAATGTTTTCCAAGTCAGACCGATGTTCAACGGCCCGCCACCACCATACGACGTGATGGATTTCGAAATTACCGAGGCTCCTGAAATACAGATACGGGCTGAGAAGCTAGAGCGCAACAATGGCCAAACAGCGCAATGCAGCAGCTCAAGTGCACCGTTCGAGATCCCACCTCCTATGGCGATGTCACCTTCCGACAGAGCGAAAACCCAGGACCAAAGCTACGATGAGCCATCGAATGATTCAAGTGATGAAACAGAGTACGAAGAACAGCCAGCCAAAATGCAGATGCCAGATGCTGCATTCTGGAAGCCGCAACCAATGGCCACTTATCTGAAGGGGCATAGGATTGGTACGGGCCGTGGCCCTTCGCCCGGAGAGCCAAGCTATAGGCCTCAGAGCAAGCAAGAAGAGCCTCTGTTCCTTTTCATTAACAGTTACCAACAGCACGTTGGTCTCACAGGTCACCTAGACACGGGTGCGGATGACAATTGCATTTCCCCTCGCGCCGCACAGATTGTCGCTCATTCGTTTCACACGTACAAAGGCGAGTCTTTCCAAGTGGCCAATGGCGAAATCCAGAGACCTCATTGGCAGATCTATACGTGCTGGAGCATTCAGAATGAGGAGAACGAGGACGACACCTTTTGGCACGATAGCTTCATTGTGCTCAATAACTTGCCCTGTGACGTTCTTATCGGAAAAGAAACCATCAAGAAGAACGACATTCTCCGCGCAGATCTAAAATATCGTAGTTGCTTCATGATTCGTCTTACTTCATCGGGAGGTAAGTAACAGCAGAAATTATTCACTCTTTATAGAAAACATTACTAACTTGCACTCTCTCTCGTTTCTGAAATAGGTAATAAAGAAGACGAGGAGGAGGAAAAGAGGCGTAGACGAGATCACAATCGTCAAGTGGTAAATCGAGAGAACATCCAAACACGCCAGGAGTTGGAACGGGAGTATGCAAAGGAGACCAATTCACAGCAATCAAGTGGTGGGAAGACAGACCAGTGATGAGTGGAAGGAAATGATGAGAGCACGGTGTGTATCCGTGAGCAGTAGTGAAGTCTTGTGTCGTCATCTAAGGAAAACGTGGAGCATAAGACATCCCATACCTGCAGTTTTTTGACAGGCTATCTTAGCAGTAGATCATCCCTTTCTCACGCGCAAGCAATGGGAATAGACTCCAGATATCTCTGCGTATATAGATTTCATTAGTAAAAACGTTGTTTACAGAATCACAGTGAGCTTGCGAGCGTTTTTCCCTGAGCGGAAGTTGTTCTGGCGTAGATACAAATCGTCAGACATGGCAAATATGAATTGGGGGTTGAGTCGTTGCCATGATACGCTTTGAATCGCGAAGGACTGCGGCCCAAACATTTAGTTGCCTCTCATTTCATAGCCTTTCTCATACTCCTCTCACAGTTTCTTCCCGAGCCTTCCTTATTCACCTCTCCTTCTTCGCTTCTTCTCTCGTCTCATCCACTTATTAGTCTTTTATTTCAACAGACCCAACGAGGGAGACGAGAGCCAAGATAACGGCTTGTATCCATATATAGAGAGCCCTTATTCACTGCCATTACTTTATTTGATTCATAGATCTTGACTAGAGTTCAATACCTCAAACTCATCCCCCTACCACACTTCAAACCTTCCCCCAAACCAACGCCAACTGATCCACCTCATCCCCATCCTGACCAGCAAACCCGACCAACCCAAACCCACTCGGCGCGGTCCTGGTCACGCAATCGCTCGTCGTCGCGCCCGTGCTCAGCGTCTGCCCCGCACTCGTCGTAGCCTCGAAGTAGAAAATCCGGGTGTGGTCGTTGTACTGGCCCTCGCACAGCTTCACACTGCTGACATACTCGCCGACGGCCAGGGTCAAGCTGCTCTCGGTGCCGCCGGTTCCGCCGTGGGTGAAGCTCGAGCCGTCGGCCAGCTTGATGGCGACGCCATCGACCCTGTCGGCGCCGCGCAGGGTCAGCGTGGCGGCGCTGGGAGACGCGGCCGACGGCAGCGACGGCACGTCGCTGAACCAGGTGCCGTGGGGCCCGCCGAAGTAGTCGCTCTGGCGGAGCGAGACATCGTCGACCGACCAGGCCAGGTCGATCAGGATCGGGTTGTGGTCCGACAGGATGGAGCCGTTGGCCTGCAGGAACTTGGTGCTCGCGTACTGGAAGTCGGTCGCGGTGAGCGAGACCAGCGAAGAGCCGCGGTAGAACAGCTTGTCGACCGTCTCGCACGCGTCGGTGGTGCTGGGGTTGGCGCAGAGGAGCTCGGTGCTGGGAGGGGTCCCCGCGTGCTCGATCTGCACCCAGGCGTCCGTGAGCCCGTTTTGGGTGGTGAAGAGCGCGATGTTGTCGGCGGTGCGCGTGTAGCGGCTGTTGGTGTCGCCGAAGACGAGGACGGCGTTGCCCGTCGACCACGTGTCGATGTAGTCGGCGACCTGTTGGACGTTGGCAGTGCGGGCGGCTTCGTCGCCGTCTTCGGTGCTGGGTGGGGGTTAGTGGAAGTGGATTTGGTGAGGATTTTGATATTTTTTTTTTTTAATTTGTGAGACAGGAAGAAAGAATGAAGGGCTGGGGGTTCATCAAGTAGAAAACAGATGCAAGCTTGCCCAGCTGCAAACACGTTCATTTTGGATAGAGAAATAAGTTGCAATTGATGTTGTAAAAGAAGCACATACCCAGCATCGGTGTGCAGATTGTAGACATCAATCCAGACACCGTCGTCAACCTTCACGCGCATGAAGGTGAAGCCCTTGGGGGTCAAGCAATCAGAACCAGAGGCATTCGAGCATGTATCCCACTTGACACGGGTGAAATCAACCCAGTCGAAGTTGGACAGGGTGTTCAAGCCAGAGCCGAAAGGTACACCACCGCTAGTAGCAGTACGATACGGGTGGGTGTCGGCGGCGTAGAGGGTAGCATGGTAGTTGAAGTCCTCCTGCACGTGGATGATGTCATAGTCGTACTCGGCGAACTTCTGGCCAATGGTGGCGGTGTTCTCGGTCTTGTCGCCGGGGACGTCGTTGTTCTGCAGGATCTCAGGCAGGCCGGCGACGTTGAAGGTGAGGGCAGTGAAGGAGCCGCTCGTGGCGGCGAGGGCAGCAGGGATGGCGGCCGAAGCCAGTATAGCGAGGGACTGCGAGCGGGCCATTGTGGTGCTGGAGCTGGAGCTGGGGGCTGGCTGCTGGCGGCCTGAGGGACAAACACGATAGTTCTTATATTTGCGGATGCCAATGCCAGCAGGCGAGATTCTGGCGTTGGGCCGACGGGCCTGCCTATTGCAGCCTAAGCTTTAAGCGTGCCTGTGTAGCCAAGCGTGCGGAACGACAAGGTGCGGCCATTGAGATCTCCGTGTGATGGCACGGTGCCGGGCTTGTCGGACATTCCGGTAGAATCTGGCGGTGATTATCAGGGGTGGCGCGAGGGTTGACGAGTCGGGCCAATGGCAGGCGGGGGGGACTGCACGAGCCGCGGCCTAATATAGCAGCGTGTATAAGCGAGGGAGGAGGGGAGCAGCGAAGACGGAGCGCGTGCTGGACGGGCAAGGCGCGCTGAAGTAGACGGGCAATAGTTGAGCCGTGGATCGATCGACGCGTGCGTGAGGTGGAGGGCGACGCGTGTCTCGGGGGTCGAGGGCGCGTTGGAGCGTTGGAGCGAGGAGGCAGTGGGAGCTAGGTTGCATGCGGCCCGGCGCGCGTGTCGGACGCCTGTCAGGAACCAGCGCGGAAACAGTGGACCAGTCCATGAACACCAGAGTCACGAACAGCCCTGCGACTCGCGAATACGCGACGAAGCGTGACCGTCACCCAGCACTACTCCGCACCAGCGCCCAATCGGGCCACTCCAGCGTTCCGCGCCCAGTCGTGGCATCGCGCTGCTCCACACGCTCTTCGTCTGGTTTGATTGCACAACGCAGACCGCCGCAGCCCAGGCAACGGCTGGACTGACACTGGCCAGCGGTAGTCTTGACCCGGAAAGGACGGGGCAGCCACCACGGCACGTGATGGCGCAAGTGGCGAATGGGAAGCCGCTGACAGGGACATGGCGTCATTCACCGCCTGCTGCAGACAAGCTCTGGACAAGCTCTGCCAAGTTTCTACTGGCGCTGCGGAGGATGCGCTCAAGCACGCGTCAACCCGCCATTCCTGTTTTCCGGCCGCTGCAGCGGTATACAAAGGCCGCGCCGTCGTCTGCAAGGCTTTTCCTCCCACGCGTCTGCCTTTGCCCGCCTCCCCGAGTGCAACCGTCTTGCACGCGACGCGGCCCTTGCTTCAGCTCGAACTGCTGAAAGCCGTCCGGCGCCCTCACCTGCCGTCTTCGCTCCACTCCGTCCGGCCTAATTTTCTACGCGCATCCTCACCACCATGCGCTTCTTCAACCGCCGCCCGCAGACCGCGGACGACAGCACCACCACGAGCACCGCCCCAGTCGCGCATAACGGACACCACCATTCGGATCATGCGACCCGGAAGCACACATGGCCCTCTGACGGCGCCCTGAACAAGAGGCCTCCCTTCGGCCAGTGGCTGAAGATGACCTGGTGCGTTCTCGCACTGTACCGTCTCACTGACCCAGCACTGACAAGTGGCCAGGCCCGATATTCTCACCATGATCTGCATGGGCGCCATCGGCCTCGGTGTCTACGAAGCCAAGCCAGCTCCGTCTCGATCTTTCCCTGTCTACTTTGAGAATGGAGAGATCGTCTATCCCGAGTTCGCATACCCTCTGCGCAACGAGATCATCCCCATCTGGGCTGCCGCCATGATGGCTGCTCTGATCCCCATCGCCGTCTTCCTCATCATGCAGATCAGGATCCGCAGCTTCTGGGACGTGAACAACGCCACCATTGGCCTGCTGTACTCCTTGATCAGCGCTGCCGTCTTCCAGGTCTTTCTCAAGTGGCTCATTGGAGGCTTGAGGCCGCACTTCGTAAGTCCCACCGATCACTGCCTCCGCATAACACCACTGACCCCTCCTCCAGCTCGACGTCTGCAAGCCTGCCGTCCCGCTCCAGGGCGTCAATTCTGGCAACGGTCTGCGCGGCATAATGTACGACCGCACCATCTGCACCGGTGACCCCGACCAGATCGACGACAGCCTGGAGTCCTTTCCCTCCGGCCACACCACCGCTGCCTTCGGCGGCTTTGTCTTCCTCTCGCTCTACCTCAACGCCAAGCTCAAGCTCACCTCCAACTACCACCCGGCCTTCTGGAAGCTGATCGCCGTCATGGCCCCGCTCCTGGGCGCCACGCTCATCGGCGGCGCCCTCACCATCGACGAGTTCCACAACTGGTATGACGTTCTCGCCGGCGCCATCATCGGCACCCTCATGGCCTTCACCAGCTACCGCATGGTCTACGCCTCCGTCTGGGACTTCCGCTTCAACCACATCCCGCTGCGCCGCGAGGTGCCCTTCACCTACGGCGCCGGCCACGCTTCCGAGCTGTTCTCCGGCTTCCACGACGCCATGTGGACGCGCCAGGCTGGCTGGGGCGCCCCCGAGGCGTGGTCATCGTACGGTGGTGCGCCCTTCGATGCGAGCGCCGTTGGTGGGTTCGCCGGTGCAGGCGGTGCCAGGTCTGGTGTGTTGGGTGGCGGCCACGCAGCGACGGGTGTGGGTAACGGACACTCGTATCCTAGTGGCAGCACTGCTACAAGGCACAGCGTTGATAGGCGCCCGGTTCCTCCGTCCAAGGATCGCCATGGTGTAGATCATATGGTGTGAGTGATCAGTGTTCCGTGTCATCTGCCTTCAGCCCAGTTCTGGAGATTGCAAGAGACATCCGAACGAGTGTAGGATTAGAAAGATGACGATGATGCGAGCAGCTACATGTGTCGGTTTAATGCAAGCAAGGCGGAGCTTGGAGGATAGCATTCTGGTAGTTTAACATGATACCCACCATCTTAACTTTCATTAAATCTCGAACCGTGCCATGCAACGGCCGACACCCCAAGTGCCTCCATCACACCCCAACTTCACTCCTCTAAATCCAGTCTCCCAACCATTACTCTCCACGTCTTTCCATCAACCAACCACGTCCCCATCCCCCACCACAGCACCGTCTTCACCCTCCCACAGCCAACAACGCCTTCCTTCCACCCCCCAGAAACCCCACGTAGTGCCGTTTCTTGAAGAAGTGACTGTGCAACGGGGTCAGGACGGCGCGGACACAGGTCTTGTAGAGGTCGCCGAACGTGACGTCGGGTGGGCGGCATCGTTCTAGTGCTCCTCGGCGAACCTGTCGCAGTCGAGGTCGGTGTAGCGGGAGATGTCGGGGCCGTAGAGGTGGGAGGGGTAGGCCTTGCTGTAGAACCAGTAGACGCGGTTGTTGGCACCGGTGAGCACGGCGAGGGAGCGGTTGTCCTTGTAGCAGCTGCAGGCGATGCCGGCTGGGATCTCGCCGTTCATGACCGAGATGCCGAACATGCAGGAGTAGGGCGCCGAGACGGCTGGAGCAGATGTTAACGACGCTTCGACGGTGTGGGAGTCGATGGGCGGCTCATGCGGTTCTGGTCCTCCTCGTCCGTCCACCCCGGCTCTGCCTCGTTCGCGATTCTCCGCATCTCCTTCCGGACCGTGCTACGTATCCCATCAGCGCCAACCAGTATGTCCCCGGTGTAGGTGCACCCATCGTCCGTCTCCACCTTGACGCAATCCTCAGTTGGCCACTGAGACGATTCTCTTGTTCATCAGGATCTTCGACTTATCCCTGACGTGATTATACAACGTCTCCAGCACCATCTGGCGGTCCAGGATAGCCATCGGACTACTAGCACGTCAAAAAACCCCCATCGCCCCAGCCGACCAGCACACTCACCTGTCCACAAGCTTCCCAGACGCCCCCGTCCACTCCACCGTCAACTTCCCATCCGGGCTCAGCCCGCCAACCGTATCGAACTGCCCCCCAGCCTTCTCGAGGATCTTCTCGCAGCAGCCCAGCTGGTCGAAGATGCGCAGCGCATTGCCCCCGAACGCGATGCTGGCGCCGAACTGTGGGTGGGCATCGCGCTCCAAGACGATGAAGTCGACCGAGTCGCCACAGACGCGTTCGAGCATCAGCGCGAGGGCGAGGCTGGCAATGGAGCCGCCTACGATGAGGATGCGCGACTTCTTTGCTGACGGCGTGGCGGGTGTGTGGGTGTTCGTGGCGGAAGAGATTGCGGACGAGCGAATTAGAACGTGTGTTGGTGGGAGTGCGGCAAGATGCTACTGCTCTGCGAAATCGTTTTTATACCCATTCTCTTTTTACTTTGCTCGGATGGGCTGAAGGAACGATGATCCATGACCCCGAGCTCCGGTCTGCATTCATGCCGGAACTGTGGGCCATGACTGCCGTAGCTGGCATCGAGACATGCATACGAAATAGCACGAGACTGTCACCGATACCGTCTTCCATCTCTTCGCAGCTCCAGCCAAGAAGCTTGGGATGCGTGCCTAGAAGGGGTGTGAACAAGGGGGTACGAGCGCGCATATGTATGCTGCGGGTCCGCGGACTCTGTTTTCTCCACATTCTGAGACCTGGTTGGTGGAACCCGTGCCGGACGCGTCGGATTCTTATACATGTCCCACTGAAATGGGATCAGGAACGAAGGATCGGCGGATATTGTACAAGAGATTTGGCCCAGAAATAATGGACATCCGTGGAGGTGACCGCGGGAAGGATTAACCTTAACTCAGCCTCTGCCGTTCCGTGGCCTGTTTAGGGGCTGACCGACGTACAGCCACAGTCGTCACTCAACGCGCGTACGTGATGGCGCAAGCCGTTGGAAAGGCCGTTTCTGGTGGTTGACCCCTGGTCCATGGAACGGGGTGCAAATATGGAGATGGTGCGCTCAATGCTTGTTCACCGATGGTCCATTTGGTCGTCAGCTTCAAGATGTTCGGCAACCAAACCGTGAAACTTCGTCGCCAAATCTGGGATGAGGTGGGGGTGAGGCTTGCGATAGGTTGAAGAGGCTTTTTTTCCTACGTTCGAAGTTCTGCAAGTCTGGCGTGTCCAAGCCCGGATTACGCCCGCCACCCAGGACGTGGCGCTGCATGGCTGCGATAATTGATCCGAACGCCTTTCGATTTCCCGGTTTGGGAACAGACGATTCCGGCCTGCCTAGCAGTTTTTAGATGTATGTCAGACTTACATGTCAGACTTGCATGGAGTTGAGTAAATTTAAGTGGCTTCATTTCCAGCAGGACGGTAAGTTTGCATCATCGCCGAAAATGCAATAGAGGCAAAGATAGTCATTTCCATCAGACACAGAACGGGGGGGGGTTTGAATGCCATCAATTGAACTAAAGCAACAAGACATGTTGAAACGGCTTGACTTTAAGTCAGCGAGTATCATGCAAAAAGACCAAGCGGACTCTCACCTTGGATAGTCGTATACCAGAAGCTCTAAATTCTATGAAGGATGGAATTTTCATTCCCAGGTCGATATTCTCAGACGCAAACAGAAAACTTACCGGACAACACTTTTTTCTAAGTCTAGCTGAAGTATCCCGGGAACAACCAGCTCAGCTTCTCAACCGCCTCCGGCTTCCGGCCCTCGGGCTTGGTGATGCTACCCGAGAACTTCGACTGTTGCTCAAGATGCTTCGCCAGAACCAGATCACTGTGCTCCTGAGCACTTAGGGCATCCAGCACGGCGCCAATGAAGCGGCGGGCGTTCTCGCTGTTGGCCTTCATGTGGCCCATGACCATCTCAACGTTGACGTCCTCAGTCGTATGCCAGCAGTCATAATCGGTGGCCATGCAAATCATCTGGTACGCGATCTCGGCCTCGCGGGCCAGCTTTGCTTCAGGCAGGGCCGACATGTTGATGACGGTGCCGCCCCAGCTGCGGTACAGGTTCGACTCGGCGCGGGTGGAGAACTGGGGGCCCTCTGCGGACAAAGACGGCGTCAGCACTCAAAGCCAACCTCGCGGGCGCACAGGAAACACGCAGCCGGCAGCCGCACGTGTGTACGTACCCATGCAGATAAGCGTGCCGCGGTCGTGCAGCGTCACACCCTCGCCCTCCAGGCTGTGGCCGCACTTGCGCACGACCTGGGCGATGCCGGCGTCGAAGGGGTCGCCGAAGCCGACGTGGCCGACCATGCCGCCCTCGAAGAAGGTGAACGGCCGCACGCCCTTGGTGCGGTCGATGATCTGGTCCGGCACCACGAAGTCGCGCGGCCGCACCTCCTCCTGCAGGCTGCCCACGGCGCTGAAGGCGATGACGGTGCGCACGCCCAGGCTGCGCAGCGCCGCGATGTTGGCGCGGTTGGGCACCTCGTGCGGCGCCAGCTCGTGGTTCAGCCCGTGCCGCGACAGGAAGGCCACCGCGATGTTCTCGCCCGTCGAGGGCGACGGGTGGTGCAGGATCGAGATGGGCGACGACGGCGCCCCCCACGGCGTGCTGACGTTGAGCGTCGCCGCGTGCGTGAAGTTTGGCAGCGACTGCAGCCCGGTGCCGCCGATGACGGCGATGTGGACGGGGTCTGGCGGAGGGCAGAGGTGTCAGCGCGACGGTGGGACCTCGAGGCGCAGAATCTTGCGCGGGCGCGGGAAGGCTGTGGGAAAGGCATTACCCGTGTAGGAGGTCGCGACGTTGGCCATGATGCGCTTGGACGGCAGGAACACGGAGCGATTGAGGCGCAGAGGGCTGAGGGTGCGGCGGAGGTGAGGGCGGAGTTGGGCTGGCATGAATTGTGAGCTTCAGAAATTCTGATGCCCCGCCTGCCTGCCGCCAGGGCCCGGAATGACGCCATGCAGGGATTGGCCGACGGGACCCACGTGGAGTCGATCAACACCATCGTTCGTGCCTGTCGCTATCGTCAAGTCGATTCTCACCACCTTAACTCCATCACTGCCGATGGTCTGTAAGAGAAGCTGTTTGCACTTTAATCAAAGATATAAACACCTTGGAAGAGACACGCAGATATTCTATCAAGCATCTGTCGCGTTTCATTCGGGCTCCATGAATCGAGATGATTAGCACATTCGAGGAATTCCACACAGTTCACCAAATAGCTTGAAACAGGAGGATGTTCTGGTGTTTAATGGGTCCGTATATACTGAGACATATCGTGCAGGACCCCCAAAGTCATCGTGACTCTGCGGTTTGTCGAACAGTGTTGGCTAAATTGCTAATAATATTCGTTGAAGAAGAGCCAAGACTTTCAACACGCTACTCCCATGTCTGCTGAGCGATATTAAAGAGGCCAATTATGCTACAATAATGCAAGATATTAACCCGAAAGGTTTGTGAGATAGGACGGGCGCCTTCATCAACATAGGAAGCATCAAAACTGTGCCAACGGGTGATCAAACTCAGCAATAATGAAATCCTGAGCGCACGTTTAATGGCCTAGAGTGGCTAGAAAACTTGGAAAATGCAGCTCCCTTCTGGGCCACCTGACTACTCTGACATGCTGTCATATGATCGGAGCCCTGCGCCTCCAGGAGTGCCATTGTCAAGGAACCGCATGTCTGACTCTTGAACCTCAACATCGTAATCTCATGAAAGGTATATGAAGTGCTGAATAGTTGGAGAACAATTCTTCACGCTGTGTTCTGGGCGTCTTATTGTCGAAAAGAACCACGAGACTGCTTCGCTACGTCCTCCCTTTGGCCATGCCCCCTCCCCCGCCTCACTGTCCCGGTTTCAATATTCGGGCCGGCATAATGATGGTCGGCATCATTATGTAAACTTGCCATCACTGTCCACAAATACTGATGAGCATCTCTCGCAGTAGCTGTCAATGGATGTGTTCAGGTTCCTGAACGACTATGCTTCGGTGTATCTCAAAGCCCTGGGCGATTGGAGAGACAAATTTACGAAATCTCGAGGCAAGGTAACGGCTGTCTCACGAATGGGAAGGGCAGCCAGAAGATTGATCAAAGTTTATCGCGGTCTTAGATACGTCACAACACAGCCATATTGGCTGGGCCAATTGTTGAAATAGAGAAGGTATCCGGCGGTGGCACCAGGCTATCAATAGCGGTATTTTTTCTCCCGGGATCACAGAGATCCTACAAGACGTCCACAAGACATTGGCAGCTCCTTCTGGATTTCAGACGTTCAAAGTTTCAATCCACCGAGTATTCCTCCTTTTATCGACCCGCGTTTTTACACAGCCTCAAACACACCACCCCGGCAAAAAAGCAGTGCAAGCAGTGCAAGCAGTGCAAGCAGTGCAAGCAGTGCCTCAATATGATCGCAGCGTCTTCCGAACACTGCCTCTTCAGCTTCCCACGTTCGAACATGCAAGGTGGCCGGGCTAGTCCCTTTACGGAATCCTGCATATTGGGTATGTTCGAACGTCGCGCTCTATAGAGCTCTGGTTCAGGACGATGCCCCACAACACAACATGGTGATTGGCTGCAATGCTTATTGCCCCCAAAGTACTTTCTTCTTGGCATCGAGTCCGGGGTTTAGGGTTTCCTTCTCTCGTGCGTCAGAACTACCGCGTTCGTCCCCTCGCTTGTCATTTGGGCGGAGGGCCCGACATGAGCAGGACGGCCGCAGCGACAGGGAACAAGGGTCGCCGTTCACAACTTCCCTGATTCGGACCGGCGCACATTCAACAATCATAATCTGTCGACGACACTCGTCCCCGCCGATCGCTTTTTCTCTGTCTAATCATAGCCACCGCGCGAATCATCATCAGAGCTCGTTAAGTACGGGCATTGTAAGTCTTCCGCTCGCTTCGCCACCGTTCTAATCGGCGAGACATCCTACGTATAGTGGTCGTGCACTTATTGCCATCTCGGACGATGTCCTGCCGATCTTTTGGTGGCCTGAACGGTGTTCGGAACGACGATGTCTAGGCGTGGCGTTTTTTCGTCGATATTAAGTGAATGAGATATAGACTAAGGACGTTCCGAGTATCCCGACGGCGGAAAAGCAGCCTTCTCTCCGTTCGCAAATCTCTCGCGGAAAAGCCGCCAGAAGCAATACCCAGGTCACATGGGTGGTGCTCGGTTATGCAACTGGCATCGGACCCTGATGGACCCGCAGGCGTACATTGTTCCGCTCACGTGTAGACAAGGCTGCGGCGCAATATACCAGCCACAAGGTGCGCCTGAAACACGCCCAATCATGACTGCTACGTAAACCCCATCACCGCCACCTCCTCGCAAGGCAGACTTGTCCTTCCAACCCCAACGGGCCTACCATTTCGTCAGTTCCAGAAGGGGCTGGTGATGTCACTGGTTCTGCCGCCTTGCTTCAGCGCGGGTTTGCGGGTCGAAAGTAAAAGATCACAAAAAACTGCAAGGCTGTTTGGTCGGGCAGGGTTTCGGTCCGCAGCTTTGCTACACATCTTGGAACCGGAGCTTTGGTGAAGCCGTTGTCCGGTTTTGGGAGAGTTTCTCGGCGGCAGCATGTTCCGTTCATGCGGTGGCGCAGCCGAAGCAGCATGTGAATTTTTATGTACGTGTACATCAACACTGTTTAGTTCAGATGAAGGCGATGACAGGTTGAGCTTGCTTTTCAAGGTATGGTGAGGCATTTATGCCATCGATAAGCGGTGATGAGAGAATGTGGTGAGTATAATCGTCATTCGGATGCGGAGTGATATCAGTACTGTTTACTTTTTGCAAGGATCATTAAGTCCAAATGATTAAGCGTTGACTCTGCAACTTTAAGGACTGATTAGTCTATACTCTTCCACATTGGACCGGCGCCGGAGAGAAAAGTGAGCCAAGCGACTTTGGTTTGCTTTCATAATCCATCACAATGTGTATAACATGAGTACTAGATGGCGAACTACTTTTGAGTCTATTAGGATTTGTCTATTTGCACGCTAAGATGTTCTATATCTGTGCTTCAGAATTATATTTCTGCAAATGTGTTTTGAAGCAAGCAAGTGCATGCTGCGGATGTACACAAGTGAATCTCAAGTACATAGCCCATGCTGGTCTATGTGAAGAATTGGTAGACCGATGGTGCTGTAGCCTAATAGAGGACCGAGCAATAGTCATTAGTACCTGCTTGCCATGCAGGTCGGTCTATTCTAAGCGGCAGCTTACAGAGCAAGTGTCCTATTTGATTTGGAGGCAAATTTACACTGGCTCGGATGGTCACCGAAACAGCCAAGCATGCCACGGCATGCCATGCTGCTAGTGGCAGTGTTTATTTGTTTGCCGATATTCCTCCCAAGAGGGATACTGTCTCCCACAAGCCCGCCCTGACAAAACTGCGAGAATATTTGTAAGAGCGCGGGCGATCGAGAGATCTTGTGCGTCCAACACCCAGGTTACTCAGCCACAAAAGACCACATTCTGCCCCAAAAGAGGCTAAAGAAAGAGGACAAACTAGACGACAGAAGGTTAAGTAACCCAAGAATGTTCCAAAAATAAAGGCGGGAGAAACCCAAATTCAACGTCTTGTGCCACCACGTGTATGTCCGACTTGCTTTGTGATTCCTTCAGCCTTCTCTCCGGGGAGCTAATGCTGCCTTTCTGCGCCGCCTGCGCCTCTTCACTCGGGTTCGGAGCGATGCGCTGGCCTTCCAGGGCCGTTCGTACGATCGTGCTTCTCCGATCAATGTGGACAGAGGCTGCAGGTACGGTTCTGTGGTGGAATGTATTGCACACCAGGCTAGCGGCGGGGTGACAAGGCGTGAGGTGTCAGAAAAAAACGACGTCCCCGGGAGAATGTGATTGAGACTGCATGATGAGGTGTCTCTCCTCCACCCGGGGCATGGGCCCCGTCTGTACGCGCGAGAACCCGAACAACACGCAGGCGTGCTACAGCGTCACTACAACGAGAGCGTGCCGTTCTTCTCGCTGGCTCGCTCTCCATGCGCGGTACCCTAACGTGGTTAGCGGCGGGGACGCGGGGCAGTCCGTTGCGCGGACCCCCCTCCCCGCATCCCCGGGCGCTGCTGTTGGTGATGACGGCGTCTGCGCGCGACGCCTAGCGAATGGCGAGTGCAGTGCGCCTGGGCTTTTTCCTGCAATGGGGAAGGGCAGGCGCCTGTGCCGATGCGTGAAAGCGGTGAAGATCGTGCGCATTTCCAAGAGCGCCTCAATGACCCAACAGATCATTCTGGGCCCGGTAGGGGTGGACGACCAGGAGCTCGGTGACGATAAGCGAGCGTCGATCATCGCCGTCCGGCGTGTACGTGCGTATTCGCCATCCGCAGCACTACAAGTGATGTGAGAGGCCGCTGGCAGCGCCGACAATACGTCAAGCCTTGTAAGTCCAGAATCGCTGAGACCGGCAGCGGCCGTCTGCATAGGAATAGCAGACTAAGCTTGGCGTTCCTGGAAGAGCCATGGGAAAGCAACGAGGCAGCGTGGCTCGGGAGCGACGCACAATGCATGAGCCGCTGCTTTCTGCTGCCTATTGTACTCCATCGTACTAAAAGCTGACGCCGCAATTGCTCGCAGAATGTGGCTTGCTTGTTCCTGCATACGCCGTTTCAGGAGGAGGGGATGGGGCTGGCCTGCTGCATATTCAATTCCGAGACCTGGCGCGAAAAGCATTGCAAAACCACGCGCCGTGGTCTGACACCTTTGGGTCTGCAGGAATGATGTGCAGTTAATGTGTCAACACCGCTAGTTGTCAATGCAGCTGTTGCCGCGGCCCACAGAGAAACGGGCTGTTCAATGAGTCTTCTGTGTCACCAGGAATCGAAAGCTCGGGCAGACATGGCGAAGTACAGAGAGACTGTGGGGAAAAAGTAAAACCGCAAGCTTAGTTGGCGTCCAAGTCATGGGCAACATGCCACGCCGCAATTGAAGGCAAATGCCCATGATTTGAGATAACAGAAAACAGGTCTTGGCCAACGGACACTGATGTAAAGGGTGAGGGGTATGAGGGGCACTGCGTCAACCAATCTTGGATGCCGTGGCCAGGCATCTAATCGTAGCCATGTTGATCATGGTAGGTTGGGCCGCAACCTGCCTGATGATCCCCAGGTGACGGACCCCCCGCGTTGACGGCGCTGCATGGTTCGGACCGTGCCGCCAACGGTTCGAAATGGCATGTGTTCAGCTGGGGGCTGGTCCGCTTGGCCAGCGCGGCTTTCTGCGTCCTCTCTTTCGGTTTGATAAGAGGATCTTCATGCGTAGGCTGGCGGTGGAAACCACAATGTTGTGCATCAGACGAGATGACGTGCGTTGGAGGCAAGGAAGACCCAGTTGGTGGCTTGGGAACGCGTCCAGGGACTCAGCATGGAGGACGCAACTCCGGCTGTCTTAGACAGGCTGCCTGCCTGCTCGTCCAAAGTCAGCGGGTGCAATGGGGCGGTTGGTTGGCTGCGGGTGCTGCAGACGGCCAGGCGGCCATCAGCGGCTGCGTCTCGGTTGCGAGCCGAGTCGGCAGTGAGGATGCGAAGGAAGACTGTCTGCGCAGCGAGGTCGACATTGGAGGCCCAGCGAGCGGCTCTTGGTCTCGATGCCGCCGGGCCGCCAGCGGCAGCTTCCTGGCAGGCTGGGCGGTGGCTGATCATGGCTCATCTCGCTTGGTGCAGGGCACGCAGGGCTCGCAGGGCTTTTTCTTGCGTGTGCGGCCACTCTCCAGACGACGAGTTGGGCGTGTGGTCCGATCGCTCGGAGGGGACTGCCGTGGGCTCTCATGGGGCCGCCCGGTCGAGATCGAGCGGCAGGGATGCGCTTCCCGTCAAATTTCTTGTGTGATGCTGCCGCATCCAGACGAGGCTGCAGATTATTTCAGGACGCTGAGGCTGTCACTTCCGGCCTTGCGGGCGTCCTGGCTTGGAGGATGGGGCTCTGCGCCTGGTGCGGAAATATGAGGGCGGGTCCGCGAGCAGCGGCGGCGGGCGACGATCAGGGCGGCGCGCACATCAGGCGTCGGTGGACGCTGAACCTTATGGACGAGGGTGGGCAAAAGAAGGTGTCGATCCGATCGCGCCGCGGCGACCGAGCGCTCCATGGATGGAGTGGCGGGTGCCGGCGCTGGGCGGTGATCCCAGGATCCTCTGGCCGCACACACGTGGGCAGCAATCTGGTTTCCCGCCGCACCCCCAGCGTGCTGCTGCGCGCCCCAGACACCGGCGCGCAGTATTGGCAGCCAGCAGCGCGGGCGGCGAGCGGGCGGCCCTTGGGCGTTTACCCGCCGCGCTCTCCTTTTTGGCCGGGCCATTACTCGCGCGCGTCGGGCTGGGGTGCAACGCTCATGCAGCCGACACCATCACCACTCGTGATGACGGGCCATCCTTGCCGCGGTTTCATGGCCCGCCAGAGATTAGGGAGCGCCGTCTGAAACGCCTGCCAGAGGCCCGCACAGGGTTGCGCGGGCGGCGGCTGTAAGGGCGCAGCGCGGGCGGCGAGCTGGCGCTGGCGCTGGCGCGGGCTCTGGCGCGGGCGCTGGCCCAGAGGAGAGCGCCGGGCCACGGGCGGGCAGGCAGTGCTGGCGCCGGCCGCCTGTCGTTGTGCCGCCGCCCGCGCTGCAGTCGAGCGGCTGGCAGCGTTGCGCGCAGGGGGCGCAGCTGGCCGCTGGGTATAAACAGCAACAGCCTGCGCCCAGTGAATAATGCCCGCGGTGCGCTCGCGCCCGCGCCCGCGCGCTGCCCGCCTGCGCTGGAAATAGACTGAGTGCCCGAGGCAGCGGTGCCCCGGTGCTGGGCCAGGTCCGCCGAGTGCTTGACCTTGACGCGTTTTGGGGCTCCGTGCGTGGGTGGTAGGGTAGCCCGTGGGCTGGTCGTGCGGACGTCTCCATCTTCGGGCGTTTGTGAGCGACTATCACCAAAGACGCCTCGGGTGCGCCCTCTGCTGCTGCTCCTGTGCTTGCCTGTATATTGCCCGCATCCGCGCCGCTGCAAGTTCGAGGTAACGCTCCCCGGCGCCCTGGAACCGTCAGCCTGAGCCCTGGCAAACGGCGCTCGCGAGCAGCCTGCCCGTCAAAGAAAGGACACCGGCCCGGCGCCCGCCATCCGCCATGGAGCACCTCCCGTCCAGCACCAGCTCGCAGCAGCAGCACCACCACCATCGCGAGCACCGCCGCCTGACCAAGAAGGCCCCTCCGCCCGTCGCCTACAACGCGCACCGCTCGCTGCGCCGCGCCCCCTCCGCCCCGACCTACCCGCACTTCCACTCGCTCGGCCAGGGCCACCAGCGCTCCCCCACAGGCGACTTCCCGTCGTCGTCCAGCTCGTCGCTCGAGCGCCAGCACAGCGCCGTCGACGACAGCCAGTACGCCCACCAGCAGCGCCAGGCTCGCCGCTCCGTCACCGAGAAGAGCTCCCAGGAGCTCATTGGGTCGCCGTTTGACGCCCAGGGCCTGTACCAGAACATCAACGCTATCAGCCTGAGCAAGAAGAAGGCCTCGCACTCGCCCGCGCGCCCGCCGCCGCCCTCCCACTCCCACACAGCGGATGCCCGCTTCTTCACCCCGCGCCTCAGACAGTCGGCCAGCTTCGCAGCGCTGGGTCGCAAGATGGAGACCATCACCCCGCCCAAGTCCGACGACGGCCACCACAAGCGCTTCTCGGGCGAGGTCAAGTCGTCCAAGCTCACCCGCCCCGACGCCCTCAAGAAGACCAAGACCGGCTTCAGCAGCTTCGTGAGCGGCCTCGTGGGCTCGCCGCGCCGGCCCACCATCAGCACCCCAACCAACCCGCTCCACGTCACCCATGTGTCGATCGACAACGACACTGGCGAGTTCACGGTAAGTCGCCTGCTCATGCATAAACAGCGCAGCTTGCTCCTCAAAGCGCGCGCGTCGCGCAGCCGAGCTGACACGTCTGTCGCAGGGATTGCCGCGAGAATGGCAGAACATCCTCAAGGCGAACGGCATCACCGAGCAGGACCAAACACAGCACCCCGAGGCTCTCGTCGAAGTCGTCAACTTCTTCCAGGAAAGCCAGGGCGGCCGCGCCGACGAGCACATCTGGGACAAGCTGGGCCATGCCCAGCCGAGCAACAACCAAGCAACGCCGCAGCAAGGCGGCATGACGCCGCTGATGAGCCCTCCCGTTAGCCCTCGATTCCCCCGCAATGCCGAAGATTCATTCGAGAATCCTCGTGCGCCGCCGCCCATTCCTCGCCCAGGCCATGCCTCGACACAGGCTCCGTCGCCTCAGATCAATGGCGAAATGGTTCCGCATCGTCCGGCGCCCCGGCCACCTCAGGCTCAGCAGCAGCCCAAGGTCATGCCGCTCCGCCCCGCGCCACCCGCGCCCGCCGGAATGGAGCGTGTTCCGGAAGATCACTCCTCTCTCGCGTATGCCCCTCCAGCTACCAATGAAAGTGATTATGCTAAGCCCACCGGTCAACCCAGTCGCTCGAACACCACCACTGATGCAGGCCCTGCCAACTATGGCCCGCCCCCAACGCAAGGTTCCACCCAGCAGTACCAGGCTCAGCAGGAGCAGGCAATGCTCCAGGCCCAGCAGTCAATCGCCCGCCAGCAAGCACAGATCGAACGCACTCGGAGCCAGCGACACTACCAACAGCATCCCTACCAATCGCCAAACCCGCAGCAGCAGTTTGCTCAAGCAACTGATCCGAACAATGTTCCTGCTCCGGCACAAGCACCGCGCATGGGACCCGCGCCGCCGGGTGGTCGCCCCGGTCAGAGACGACAGCGCGCAAGCGCTCAGCCCAGCGATATCATTGAGAGACTCAATGCGATCTGCAACCCTCAGGACCCCACGAAGATGTACCGGAATCTGACCAAGATCGGCCAGGGTGCTTCAGGAGGTGTCTTCACCGCGTACCAGGTCGGAACCAACCGCTGCGTTGCCATTAAGCAGATGAACCTGGACCAGCAACCAAAGAAGGACCTGATCATTAACGAGATTCTAGTCATGCGTGAATCCAAGCACCGCAACATTGTCAACTTCATGGATTCGTTCCTGGTGAAGGGCGATCTCTGGGTCGTGATGGAGTACATGGAGGGTGGCTCATTGACGGATGTTGTGACGTTCAACATCATGAGCGAGGGCCAGATCGCGGCGGTGTCCCGGGAGGTAGGGTATTCCACCGGCGGGTTTCCAGGCTTTTACTAACAGCGATAGGTTCTTTGCGGCCTTCAACATCTTCACTCGAAGGGTGTAATCCACCGCGATATCAAGTCGGACAACATTCTCCTTTCGATGGAGGGTAACATCAAACTTACCGATTTTGGTTTCTGTGCTCAGATCAACGAGTCGGAGCGGAAGCGGACAACAATGGTTGGCACACCCTACTGGATGGCTCCGGAGGTTGTTACTCGGAAGGAGTACGGCCGCAAGGTGGACATCTGGTCGCTAGGCATCATGGCCATTGAGATGATTGAGGGAGAGCCGCCGTACCTAAACGAGTCTCCTCTCCGTGCTCTCTGGCTCATCGCGACAAACGGCACTCCTACGATCAAGGAGGAGCACAACCTCACACCTGTGTTCAAGGATTTCCTGGCTTTCGCGCTAAAGGTTGATCCTGATAAGCGTGCGAGCGCACACGACCTGCTCACTGTAAGTTTTGTAAGGTTTCAACAAGTCCCGGACTGTTTGCTAACATCTACTTCAGCACCCGTTCATTCAGACGGCTGAGCCTCTCGCTACTCTTGCGCCTCTGGTCAAGGCCGCCCGGCAGGCTCGTGCCGAAGAGCGCCGCAAGAAGGGTGGAGCTTAGCTTGCTCTGACGAATTCCTGAGGTGGAGCCCAACTAATACTTTTGTTTATTAGAGCGTGATGCATACTGGGCCGAATTGCGAGCACGATACCGTCCCTACAAAGACCTCGATGAAGTTTATGGAGCGATTCGACCTTACAGCGTCTAGTTGTGCAGCATTCGTGTCATTGCGACAACTCCTTCGGATACCCAGCAACAATGACCTCCGCGAAAGCCTTTTGTCATCAGAGTGAGTTTTTCTCTTCGATGGCCCTCTTCGATTTGGCACCAGCCGAGGACACAGCACGAGCTTTACCTTATCTACGAGCGCGTGGACTTGGGGCTGGCTGTTATGACGCATTCAGGCTTCTGCTCTTCTTCTTCACTTCCCTTCTTTTCTGATGAGGGCCTATTTCCTTTTTGCTGCTGGAATTGTTTGGCTTCATCTGCAAATCAAAATGGCGGGGAATGGCCCAGACAACTGGGAAAACTGGCTGGCTGGCACACAATAAAGTTTTTATCTGGCGGTGATTGGGAATTATGGGTAACACTTGATCATGGTAAACTGGACGTACGGATAAAGCGGACACATCTGCGGTCACTTTGTTCACTCCTGGTCTTTTTTTTTTGATTGTCTTCTCTTCTATCTGCGCTTTCTTCGCGATTGCGAGCCCCCCTTTTGACTGTGTCTGTGTGGTCGGGGCTGTTGTTTCTTGATGAAGAGATATCCTGGCTCGCGCTTGGTAGCGGCGGAGGAGCCATGGCGAGGCATGCGTTGGCGTTTTTATTTTCCTCTTATCGTGTCTTCGTGTATTTTCTGGCTCTGTTAACTCTCTCCTGGATGATTGCTGCTGCTCTACTGGTTTGCTGGACATTAACACTAAGCGTGCGAGCTTTTGCTGCTCCTTTTGGTCTGATTTGGTCTTGTTCTTTCCGATTACTACTACAGGGGAACGGTCGGTAACCTCATAAAGAGAGCGTAAGCGATACTCGGATTTCTTTGAATTCAACACTAAATTCATGGCTCTTTTGCTCTTGGTCGGAGAACAAACATCTCGTCCTCTTCTCTGTTGTCTTATCTCGCAGGTGAGTGAGGTGCCTCGTTCGCCTGTGAGTGAATGGTTGAGCGTAGAGGGAAGTTCCGTCGTCCTTGGCAGCGTGCATAAAAAAAGATTTCCTGAGTACGATTTTGTGGCGTTTTTTCATCACTGCCTGTGCTCTATGTTGGTGCCCGTTAAGATCTTCCATTAATGATGCAAGGTGCAGGGCGAAAGCATGTGCTTAGTACCGAAAGATCGGCCTGCCTCTGTGCTCTGGCTTCTGTGCTCTGGCTTCTGTGCTTTCATGAAAGATGAAGAAGGGGCAGGCAATGACACTTGCTCTTGGCGAACGCTTACGCCCTGGTAGTGACCGTTCGTTGGTCTGGGAGAGAGGCGAATGGGCCGTGGGCGATGGAAGGGTGATCGTGGTGGCGATCAAGGGAGCACACATCACCCAGCACTCAAGTTCCTCCTTCTGACCAGTATCATCTCGCACCCTAAGCTGATGGATCTTATCTCACCATCCCTTCCTTCCTTCCTTCCTGCCCTTAGCGAAGGAGGAAGATGTACGTGTAAGCACCGGTCACCGATCAGATGCACCGCATCGCGCTATTGTCCCCCTCCGCCGGGAAGGAATTAGCTTCGTTCGGCTGATAAAAAAGCCTGGCCAACCAGCCCAACGACGCAAGCCGGGCACCGAGCTACTGCACCTACCTTCTAGCTCACGGTCTTCACGGGTTTAGCTCACCAGCAAGAAATAATGCTGGGCACACCCGCGCTAAGCCCTTCCCCGTGCCTGCAAATCTGAAGATCGGGCAAACCCATCAGCCTGGCCCAGCCAAGCATCGCGCTCCGTACGCAAGAGGGAAAACGAGGCCGTGGCGTCGCGGCAGCTGGACGCATTTAGCCAGCGTTTGCCGACGCTCCGACTGCGCGGCCGTGGGATTGTTCGCGGATGCGATTGGGGGCTGAGAATCGTCGCTCACGCGTTATAGATAGCCTGCGCTTGCGTCACCAACACGCGGCCGAAGATAGACACACACACGCGACCGAGTCGTTGCTCGACTGCCTGCCCACAATACGTGGTATACGAGGTGGATTCGCTGCAGCACTTCGCGAGCTGAACCTCGGATTTCGTCGAAAGTTTCTTTTCTTTTTCGGAGGTGCTTCCTCTGGCGGCGCTACGACGAGGGCGAGAGACCCTGTTGGTTTACCGCGGCTTCCCTCGGTCCCCACGCAAGCGGTTGGCGGTCGATGATGACGCGAACGACACGAAAATGCGAGCGAAGGGCAGAAAACGAAAAAAAAAAAGCTACGGTGCCAACTTTTCCAAGGCAGCTTGCACCATCGAGACATGCAACCAATGGCGCGGGCGGGCAACGCAACCGTCCGCGTTTTTGCATGAATTGCGAACGAAATGGACCGGGCTGGGGCGCCGACAGGGAGGGTGGCGGATGAGAGGTTGAAATTAGGTCAGCGGGCATCGCAGTTGTGTGAGACCCTGCAAATAGGGCGCTGGGCGCGTCGCGCGTCGCGAAGGGAAAAAGGGCTGGTTGGTGTGGATGGAATGGCTGGTTGTCAGTTAACAGCCACCGGGCCGTGCCGGCAGAGCGGCGGGGGATGGGGCACGGCGGGGACGGCGGCAGCGACGGCGGTAGCGACGGCGGCTGTCAGACAACCGGACGGCGCGTGGCCGGTGGTTGATGATGGCTGGGAGGAAGGGGAAACGGTCTGGTCAAAGGGAGGGAGGGCTCGACGGCGTGTATTCTGTTTGGCTAGAACCCCTCCTCTGCTAGTGTCGAGGCCGCCTTCGAGAATGTTCGCCTTGTCTTTCTGTTCGGCGGAGAAGAAACGGAGTCAGCCCTACGGGCTTTGGGAGCTTGTCAAGCCGTCACTGGTCACGCACATTGGTGTCATTCACGGAGGCAGACGACACGAAGGCATCGACAACCCCAACCTCCCCTGATCTGCCTGCCCACGTCCCTCTTCTCGACCGATCAAAAGTCCCCACCGCCTCTTGGACCGCCTTTCGGGGGGAAACGGGAAGGAGTGTGGTCTTGCCTCGCAAAGCGCGAACCGCTTTCCCCACCCACTTGCGTAGTAGTTCAACAATCGAAGCCAAGCGCGCGCGATCGTGAGGCCCCGAGGGCCGGGCTTCTTTGCCTTGCGGGCTACGGCGCGGCACATTGGGCGTGCGGGCGAACGTGCACCGTATAGGCTTACGCTCTTTCCCCCACTTCTTTTTTCCCTCCGTCTTTTTGCAGGTGGGAATGCTAGTCCGAGCATTGGCTTCGCGGGCTTGGCGTGAGGACGGGGAAGGGCGGGAAGTGGTGTCATCGGTCGTGAGACTTCCAAGTGACTTTTCGTGGATTTCTCACCGGTGCGTGCGGTGTGATATGAAGAGAAGGGAATGAAAAGCATGTGAAAGGGCATGCGTGGAGGAGAAGATGGTCATCTCGGCTCTGTGTGCACATCCGGTGGACGTCCGATACCCGCACAGGATGGGGTGTGGAAAACGCATGGAGAGGACAGCGCTCGCCTTTCACTCAGTTGCTTGGGCCGCACGCCCGCAGGCAGGGTAGTGATGCGAGCAAGCAAAGCGCATCTGGCTGTTCACCTGCTTCTTCCCCAGTAACAGCAATCCGTAGCGACGGCGAGCAGCGGTCGTCACCGGGAGAGCTGGGTGCTCAGGGCGCACCCCCGCAAGGGCGGTCTCCACGCAGTCAGCACCGTCCGGCGCCAAAAAGCTCGAGCAGTGGCGGATCCCGCAGCTCAACGGGAGCGAGAAGGCCAGCGCACGCAGCCTTTCGCTCTGCTCCTGGTGTTGACGGAGCGGAAAAGTCGCTCTCATGCTGCTGCGTCGTCCCGCCTGCTGCATGCTGCTTACTCAACGTGATGATAGTACGTACTTGTTGCTCTGCTATGCTTGCGCCGCATGCTGCCCGTCGCGGTTGTTCCGATGCCTGCCAGAGTCCCCATTGCGGTGTGCGATCAGCGGGTCCCCGGCCTCTTTGACCGTGGCCTTATCGACGAAATACCGCGCGCCCCTACGCTTCATCTCTGCTGTGATGTGCTCTAACGGCCGTCTGCCGCGAGATAAGGCATGAGACGCGGCCATCTCACTCCGCGGGGCAGAGGAGGCTGTGCAAGATACAACGCCTGGCGTTTGGTGCGGCCAGGCAGATTCATGGACGGACTGACGCATGATGCGAACCATTAGGGTTCACGGGGTCAGAGCGCGCGTCGCCGGGGCCGTTGAGGAGCCGCTGTAGAGCCGTCTGACCGTTCCGTTGAGCAATGAGCAGGCAGCTCGCCTCGCCTTTCACTCGGGACTGTTGATGAGCGCTCGCCATCCCGGGCTGCTGCGTGCCGGACATGCAGTGCGAGCGTCTCAGAACCGGGGTCGCGTCTGGGGAGCTGCTCGTGCTGGAGCAGAGCTTGTGAGATGTGTGGCGCCCTCGCGGGAGACATGCGCGCGAATTCATGGGCGGCTGCATGGGCTAGGCTTGTGCAGCGTGCGTCTGTCCACCGGCGCAACGTGTGAACAAAATGTTCAGGAAGACGGCGGATGGGGTCTCGAAACGCGACAAGACCCGGCACGGCTCTCGGCCGCCGCCTTCGTGCCGGGCAGACGTGCTGCTCCGGCGCCGCCGCCGCCGTCTCCCCTCCCCCTTCACGGCACGGCGACGCGCTCTTGCGCGCATGCAGGTGCGTGTGTGCGACTTGAGCAGACACAGGGAACAGCGGGCGGGCGGGCAGAGGGCGGGCTGGCGGTACGACGCCCATGGCATCATCGGCGCTCCACAATGCCTCTCGAGAAAACGCAGAGAGCGGTGTAAGTCAATGCCGTCTTCAGACACGTTCGAGCTTCCAGAAGGTGCCCCTCCCTCGCCTTTCGGGCGGCTGCCAGGGACGCTGTGATCGTCTCTTGATCCAGGGGCTTGACCGGGAGCCCACCGGGGGACCCTGCTCTCCGCGCCGACACCACTCGGCGCGTCTTTTTGGAAGAGTGGAAGGCACAATCCGCCCACGAACGACCGCAGCTCCCACACCGACAACCTCACCCGTCTGCGGCTGTCTTCCTCCTCCCTTCTCCCATTCTTCCCTCTCTTCTTCGTAGGCTCTTGTAATTGCATCCTCGTGTCGTCCAACGGCGGCTGCGGGGCTCTCGACTTCTCCCTTCCCACCAGAGCACAGAGAGCCGGACGCCCACCGCTCATCCACCACCATGGCCGACACTGAGAAGCCCGACTCGGCTGAGTCCAGGAATCACAGGAAGACGTCCTCGGTGGCCGGCACCGCTGCGTCGGCTGCGAAGACTGGTGCTTCTGCCCCCCCGCGTCGGCCCACCTCGACCGTCTCGTCCTCGACTTCACGCACGCCTGCCACGACGCGAACCTCGACGGCGACGAAGCCGACCTCATCCTCTGCGACACGTACCTCCACCAGCAGCACCATCAACAAGCCCCCGACACGCCCTGGTGCAAGCTCCACAACCACATCTAGCGTCAGGCGTTCAACGACCGACACTGCGAGCGATGACAAGAGACCGGCGAGCGTGGCATCGAAGCGGTTGTCGACAACCGGCACCGCTTCTTCGGCCTCGCGCTCATCTGCAACTGCTGGCACGTCTGCCTCTGTCCGACGCACAAGCACCGCTCCCACATCGTCTGCGGCCTCATCAGCGCCGAAGCGGCCCGCCGTCTCTTCCAGACCGTCTGCTGTCTCCAATGCAACCCCGCGTGCGGCCGCAGGCAGCAGGGCCTCCACATCGACCACTGCCCGCCCCGGCACAAGAACATCAATGTCGCGAGCATCAGTCGACACTAAGAAGCCTACTGCTGCGCCTAAGCCTGTCGACGAAGATCTTGAGGGGTTAGTCACTCACGGGTTCTCATCTTACGCTGCCAGATCTTGCTAACAATCCCCTTCACAGTGCCGCTCCCAAGGCAACTGACCCCGAGGACGAGGAGGAGTCGGCTCCGTCCGTAGCTGAATCAGTCAGAGAACTCGAGACGCCTGTGCCAGCGGACGCTTCCGCCGCCGACGAACCCGTAAGATCACCCCGCGCCTCCCGAGACGCCCAAGAGATCATGATGGATCTTACCCGGGAGTTCGACCAACGGAAGGCTCTTGAGTCCAAGATTCAAGAGCTTGAGGCGAACATCGAAGAGCTTCAGGCTGACAAGGAAGCGGCGGACAACAAGGCTTCCGAAGCTCTGCGGGACTTGGAACGCGCAAGGGAAGACCATAGCTCTGCGCTCGACTCTGCCAACTCCAACTGGGAGACTCAGACCGAGGATATTCGCCGTCGGAACGAGGATCTCAAAGTCAAGGCTGTCGAACTTGAGGACGTCAAGCACCGTCTTGAACAATCCAAGGATGAGGCCACCAAGGTCAGTGAAGAGAAGGAAGATCTCGCCAACACTCTTGAAGAGCTGCAGAAGGAGCTTGAACGCGCCTCGGCGGAAATCGATGAGCGCGAGAAGGCTGTCGAGGAAGAGAAGCGCCTCGCATCTGAGAAGACCAAGCATCTCGAGGAGGAGCTCGAGGCACTCAAGACTTCCTCTGCTGAGCAGCTCAAGCACCTTGAACAAGAGCTAGCCAACGTCAGGAATTTCCAAGAAGCCCTTGTGTCCCAGAAGAATCTCGCGGACGAGCGAGTTCAGCAACTGGAGCAAGACCTTAAGGCTGCCAGCGGTAGCTCCGACGACCAGGTGAACCGCCTCAAGGAGATCCAGGACGAGATGAAGCTGTCGACCGAGAAGATCTCTCAGCTCGAGTCCGAGTTGGCGACCGCCAAGAACAACGCAAACGATGAGGTTGCTCGTCTTACTGATGAGCTTGAGGCTGAGAAGAAGACTACCTCGGAGAAGGTAAGCCAGCTCGAATCTGAACTTGCCGCCGCCAAGGAGAACACCGGCGATGAGGTCAAGGCTCTCACTGAGCAGCTCGAGGCGGAGAAGAAAACTTCCGCAGAGAAGATCGGCCAGCTTGAGTCCGAGCTCGCGGCTTCCAAGGAAAGCACTGGAGATGAGGTCAGCCGGGTCAAGGCAGAACTTGAAGCCGAAAGGAAGATGGCCGCCGAGAAGATTGAGGAGCTTGAGACTCAGCTTTCGTCTGCCAAGGATGGCTCTGGCGAGGAGGTGTCTCGCCTTAAGCACGAACTCGACGTCGAGAGACGCTCTGCCGCCGACAAAATCATCGAACTTGAGACCCAGCTTTCCTCTGCGAAGGTTGACACCAACGAGGAGGTCAACCGACTGAAGGCTGAACTGGAAGCCGAGAGGAACACTACTGCCAATAAGATCATTGAGCTGGAGGCCCTCCTCTCTTCCGCCAAGGACAGCTCCAACGATGAGGTCAACCGTCTTAAGGATGAGTTGGAGGCCGAGAGGAAGACTGCCTCTGACAAGATCACCGAGCTCGAGACCCAGGTCTCTTCTGCAAAAGACGGCCCCAACGATGAAGTCGTCGCTCTCAAGGCTGAGGCCGAGAAGTACCAAAAGCAGCTTCAAGAGGAACGCGAGACTCTCACCAGCACCATCGAATCCCTCGAGAAGCAAATTTCCGACCTTAAGGCTGAGGTGACTGAGGCTACCGAGAAGCACGCCGCCGCACTTAGCGGGGAGCGGGAAACCTCGGCTGCTGCCATTGTTGCCATTGAGGAGAAGCTTGTTGCAGCCGAGAAGGACCACGCTGAGAAGCTCCGTATGCTTGAGGAGAGCCTTAAGAACCATGAGGAGGAGCGTGGTGCTCTCAAGACCCAGTCTGAACTCGACGAACTTCTCGAGCAAGCCAAGAAAGACGCTGACGAGAAGGTCGCTGCTGTTGAGGCTGAGGCGAAGAAGCTTCAGGAGGATCTCCAGAAGCACCAGGAGGACCTTCAAAAGCACGAGGAGGAGCGGAGCACTCTCAAGTCTCAACATGAGATCGAGGAGATTGTCGAGCAGGTCAAGAAGGAGGCTGCTGAGAAGCTGGCTGCCGCTGAGGCAGAGAAGCTGAAGCTGCAGGAGGATCTGCAGAAGCTCGGCGAGGAACGTGGCGCCCTTAAGTCCCAGACTGAACTTGATGAGCTCGTTGAGCAAGTCAAGAAGGATGCTTCAGAGAAGATCGCTGCTGCCGAGGCTGAGTCCAAGAAGCTTCAGGAGGACCTTGAGAAGGAGAAGTCCGAGACTGCTGCTTACGAGGAGAAGATGGCTATTATGGAGCGTGAGGCTTCCGAGCGTGCTCAGAAGATCCTAGACGACTACAACCAAGCTCAGGACGCCCTCAGCAAGGCCAAGGAAGACAACGAGAACCTGACTACCCAGCTTGATGCCTTCCAGGAGACAGTCAGGGCTGCCCAAGACAGCATCTCCGACAAGGCCAACCAGTTCGAGGAGCTTCAGAAGCAGTACGAGCAGTCTAAGCAGCGCACCGCCGAGCTCGACAACACTATGGATGAAGTTCGCCAGAAGGCTTACGAAGATCTGGAGCATGCCAAGTCCGAGAGCAAGGCTTTCGCCGACAAACTCAAGGATTTGGAAGATGAGAGCGCTGAGGCTAACCGCCGCATGGAAGCCCAACGTGCTGCTTACGAGGCTCTGAAGGCTGAGCATGCCAACGTCTCCTCTGAGTCTGAGGAGCGTCTCCAGAAGCGCATCCAGGAGCTTGAGCAAGAAAGCCTCAAGGCCGCCGAAGAGGCCGCTGCTCATCAAGAGAAGATCGCTGCAATCGAGAAGGAAATGGCCGAAAGGCTCGAGCGTGAGCAAGAGACTCTCAAGAAGCAACTCGCTGAACTGGACGAGAAGCGTGCCGCTATGGATACCGAGAAGGAGGCGATGCAGTCCATCACCACCCAGCTGCAAGACAAGGTCGCCGAGCTTGAGAAGGAGGCCGCCGAGAAGGCCCGCCTCGTCGAAGACAGCTCCAACAACCTCAAGAGGCAGAGCGTCGAGTACGACAGTGACAAGGCCTCCCTTCAGTCTGCCATCGAGTCCCTCCAGGACAAGATCCGGGGTCTGGAGCAAGAGCGCTCTGAGACTGAGACCGTTACCAGCGTTGAGGTCGAAAAGCTGAAGAAGCAAATCGCCGACTTCGAGCAGGAGAAGGGCTCTGCAGACTCAATCATTGCGGCCCTGCAAGACAAGGTTACTGTTCTGCAGCAGGAGAAGGCCGACGGCTCTCGTGGCGCCGATGATGATTCTGAGAAGCTCAACCAGCGCATCCAGGAGCTTGAGATGGACAAGGCTTCGATGGAGTCGACAATCACGGCTCTGCAAGACAAGGTCATCGGCCTACAGCAGGATACCTCCGACAAGAGCTCTGATCTTGTTGCTGAGGTTGAGAGGCTTAGGCAAGAATGCTCGGAGCTTGAGCAGGAGAAGGCCGAAATGGTCCGCCGCGCCCAGGATGCGGCTCAGAGCAACGCCATCGCCGCCGAGAAGCACCAAGACGATTATAACTTCCTCCTCCAGCGCCTCGAGAGGTCCACCCAGGAACATGCTGCTGTTGTCGAGCAGCTTCAGGATGACTACACTCTTGGTCTCCAGAAGATCGCTGATTCTGCTCGAATCAAGACCAGGAAGCAGAGCCTCCACAGCCTGACTGATGAGATTGTTCAGCTCATCACCGACAAGGCCCACCTCGAGGATGACCTTGAGGCGAGGGACGGTGCTCTTCAGAACGCCAGGGAAACCGTCAAGGATCTGCGCGAGAAAATGAGTGGCGAGCACCAAGGCGAGATCGCCCACGACGAGATCATGTCGAACCTTCAGAACCGGATCAAGGAGCTCGAGCAGCAGCGCTCGGACGAGGTGGATGACCTGACTACTGAGCTGGAGTCCAAGACTCACCAGATCACCGAGCTTTGCACCAGAATCGAGACGGTCGCCGAGGAGCTCGATGCCAAGAAGACTGAGACCCAGGATGCTCTCGCTACCATCGACTTCCACCAGCGCGCCACCAAGGCTGTCCAGGCTGAGTACGAGGAGCAGGTCCAGGAGATTGTTCGTGTCTACAACGTGCAGCTTGAGGAGAGCGCCCAGACTCTGCAGGGCCGTGACCACGAAATCGAAAGTCTTCGTCAAACCATTGACAACTTGCATCTTGAGCTCGAAGAGGCTGTCAAGGGCCCCAACGTCTTCGAGGTCCGTCAGGAGTTTGAAGACCGCACCAGGAAGCTCGAGGGTCGCATTAACGGCCTCACTGAGGAGAAGGATGTCCTTGAGAAGCAGCTCTTCGCTGCCCGTCAAGCCAACGAGGAGGACGCGGACAAGATTCCTCAGCTGCACGAGGAGCTCGATAGACTCCACGAGGAGATCGAGGAACTTCAGAGTGCGCTTGAGGAGGCTGAGCGCCAGCTGAATGATGCCCACGATAGGCTAAAGGGCGTTGACAAGGAGCATTCCAAGGTGATCAAGTCCCTCCAAGACAAGATTGCGGACGCCGAATACAAGATGGCCGACAAGATCGCGGAGAAGGATGCCGAGATGTCCCGCATGAACCAGGAACTTGCTGCCCGTCGCCAGTCTATTGACGAGGCCATGCCTCAGCTCGATGACTACAGGGCCATGAAGCGCGACCTCGACGAGAAGACCATGGAGCTTGAGGAGAAGTCTCGCCAAGTTGATGGTCTCATGCAGACCTTGAGGGCTCTTGATGAAGCTCACGAAGAACGCGATGGCCACCACGCCTCTGGTCTCGAGAAGATGAAGCGCGAGCTTGAGTCTGAGCTTGCCCGTGTTCGTGTCGAGTTGGAGAACGAGATCGTCAGGCTCAAGACGCTCAACCAACAGTTGACCGAGGCGAACGAGAGGCTTGAGCATGAGAAGACCGGAAAGGAGGCTCTCTTGAAGCAGAAGCTGGCAGAGCTCGAGCAGCTCAAGAAGGAGGCCGAGGAAAGGTAACGTAACTAGGAACGCTTATGAAGCTGATAACTGACACATCATTTTAGCCGCATTGAGCACGACCAGCTGCTCGAGAAGCTGTGGTCGGAGCACGCCAAGGAGCGTTCCTCGATGGAGCAGACCCTGGAACAGATCTACGAGCAAGAGAAGGCTGCCATCGAGCAGAATTTCAAGCACGAGCACTTGACCATGAAGGAGTCGCTCGAGGCAGAGATCGCCCGTGTCAAGAAACAGCATGACGAGACTGACAAGCTGTACCAGCAAGCGCTCGAGGAGGCACTCAAGGAGGAGAGGGCGAAGCTTCATATGGAGGCTGCATCTCGTGAGGAGCAAATCAAGGCCGAAATGAAGAAGACTGAGCAAGTAACCGTCCAGAAGCTCACTGACCTGCTCGACGTCGCCAAGGCCGAGATCAACGACCAGTTCTCCGAGATCAAGCGCGCCGAGGCCGAAATCGATCGTCTCAACACCGAGATTGACAAGCTCCATGTCGAAATTGCCGGCACCCGCGAGAGCCCTCGTGTCGCTGAGCTCATCCGTGAGTGCGAGACATACAAGCAGCGTCTTATCGAACTCGAGACCGAACTCGCCTCCTACCGTCAGAACGGTGGCGCTCCTCCGCAGTACCGGAACTCTGGCGAGGAGGAGAGGGATAACTTGAACGATAAGTCGGCTAGCGGCCAGGTGCGTTATGAAGAGACCGGGCCCACAACGCCTGCAATGGTCAGATCTCCTATGTTGCTTCAACACTCACCTTCACCCTCACCCCCTTCTACACCCAAATACGTCTTCTGCCCGGCATGCCGCGGCTTCCACCCTGCTGGTCTGGGGCTAACTGGCATCAAATGTGAAGATGGCTGGTATTCGTGAACAAGTTCGTCAGCTGGGTCAGCTCAACGATGAGTTGATATCGCACAACCAAGACGTCTCGGGCTTCATCCGTAATGGATTTGGTACTCCGAGGAAGCAGTCCGTCAACATCGAGGCTTCGCCCGCCGATTCATGAACGCAATCCCCTGATCCTCTCAGTTTTTGAAGGAAGTGGTCGGTTTTAATTAAAGGCGACCGGAACATTATGGACGAACGATAAGAATGAACGGAACGAAAACGAATGACGGTCGACGATGGGGAATCTTCTTGTTTTTTCTGGCTCTTTCATCTTGGCAGGTTCTTTCTCTTCTTAAAGGGCGGGACCGGGTCTCTCAGGATTTCTCGTACGTTATTCCTTACGCGGCTCTGGGTTGCTGGTTGGAGTCAGTGCTTTCTATGGGGTTCTCTTATTTCTCTCATTTCTTCATCCCTCTTTTGCATGGGAGGTTGTTGATGAACTTGCTTCCGTTCTCAGCGCTAGATACCCAGCCGTGTGTTTTGCAGAACGCAGAACACGGTCTTGCTTCTTCTTTCAGCTATCGCGGACGCAAAAAGACACACTCACAAATCGCTCTCAACCACACGACATGCACTACGTCATGGTCTTCTTCGAAGGGAAGGGAGATAGGGACGTACCGTAGCTAGAAGAGTAGCTCGACCGCTCTCCTCTTTATATGAAGATCGATAATTCTTCCACTCCCGGTCTTTATTGGCTGTGTGCTCTTGTTGTGCTGCTTATGATGAACAGGTCGCTGATAAAAGCAAGGATGACCCGGCGTAGGGAAGGGTGAAGGTTCTATTTCTCTTTCTACTTGCCGTCTTGCAGAAGGGTGGTACTATCGTTGTGTCTGCGCTTAAGGATCGCGATTGCGGTCGTCGGATGCCTTGTAAGTCTTCATAAGATGGCTCGTTCGTTGTCCTGGAATAGTTGCTGACTTCTCCTGACTGCTGGAAGGCATCCGCTGCCTGTTGCGGCTGTTATGGATCTTCGATTCGGCGATCTGCGTCGAGCAGGTGCAACTGTATGTCATCTTCCTACCCGCCTTTTAGCCTGTGAGGATCTTCATCGTCGTTGTATCTTCCCAGTAGCACTGACCGTTATGATCTCAGACTCCACGCTGGCACAATCATCTGGCGAGACCTGCGGATTGCTCTGGCCGAGGAAAAGAGCTCGATCCTGCCTTCCCATCCACCTTGGAGGATTTCGAATGGTTTTGCCTATCCTCATCGGCAGTAAGCTTGCTGTTTGACGTCTGTAGAGGAGGGCTTCGGGTAGGAGTCGCAGCGTAGACTTGTGATTCTCGGCCCTCGTCACGGCACACAACATGGCGCTGGAGAAACCGACGATGGCCTTGTTGCTTACAGGCTCGAATCCTAGTATGCTGGATCCCTCCAGCTGGTACTGGCTGTCGCCGCCTCTCTCCTAGCGCAGCCGTCCTGCGAGATCAGGCTTGCTTTGTCTGCGGACGGAGGCGCGGTTGTCAATGGCATCGGCGAAGTCCAAAGCACTAAAGATGCTCGTTGTCAGTTCTCGCATTCTCGTCTTGAGCATCTTAAGGGCGCTCGCTGTCGCGAACACCACCTCTGGCGCTGCAGTCGGGTGGGGGTGTGGCTTGCTCCGGATGCGGGCGACGGCGCCGCCATTTGCGGTCGCGACAGTTGGATCAAAGCACAACGCGGTTGCAGCATGTTCGTCCGGATTCCGAGCATGCTCAGATCATCCACCTGGCATGGTGCAGCTGTGAGGCACACCCTCCGTCACGACTAGGTGTTGACCTGCTGGGTCGATTCTGGACGCAGCGCGCAAGACCGCGGCTCTGCATCCTCGACAAGTGTCTCTTCGTGAGGCCGCCTCCTGCGCGCCGGTTCTATCTGGTACTTACCACGTTCTGGAGCTTTGCGACGGCGGAATCACCGCCTTGTTTACTCAGGTGTGCGAGGGTCTTCAGCGTCGTGGGCGTGGTGGTTCATCCAGAGCAGACGGGGTGCCGTTGCATTGCTGTCATGGCCAGAGAGGGGAGCGAGGCTGCTCCTGTGCTGGAAAAATATTGCGCAAAGGACATAATGCTGCTAGCTAAGTTGCGAGGCTGTGTTGTGGGGAGCTTGGGAAGGAGATGGTGAGGTTTAGAGCGATGGCGGACGTCACTGTCCGCTCGTTAGGCTGCGGCCCTTCTTCTCCCTCCGCTACCGCACAGAACACAGGCAACGCTTGTGCATCCTACGACTTGCAGCAAAGGACGCCATTGAAGAGACTTCTGTTGAGTGCAATTGGTTTGCGCCCGAAATCTAACCTGAGGTGGATCTTTGCACGACATGGTGAGCAAAACCGGCCAGGTCTACAGCATTAGTGTTCAATGCTCATGAATTGGCCCGTTATAAATTGAAAGAGGATCAGTGGGTTGCTCTCATTTTATGGACTTCTCTGCAATGCTTGCCACGGTACACTTATGGAAGACTCGTCTTAGCAAACGCTACTCAATCAACACCACCCGACGATCTTGGTAGTACAAAAGTATCATCATCTTCATCACGAACGAAGTCGACCAGTTCTTCCTCCTCATTCATATCAATGTCTTCTAGCTCCACCTCCAGCTCCTCCACATCCCCTGAATCCTTAGCTCGTTGGCCCATGAGTGGTTTCCAGTGGATAGCGTGATCAAGAAACGCTGTGTTGACAGTCTTCCTCTTGAACGACTGGAATTTGATCGCCCGGTATGCGATCGCCCAGATCATCTCACCCGGCGCCTCAAACGACACACCTTCGTCAGTGCGCCTGCTCTTCTCGATGCCAACGCCTGGATCCATGATACCAAAGACATCAATGCCGCCGGTCAAAGCCGTGCTGACCGGTGCCGTCAAGTCGACTCCCGTAGCAACTCTTTTGCTATGAATCTGCGATATCTTCGCGTCCAGAACGGTCATAACGCCAACGACCATGTAGCACTTCTCCCCCGCCTTCACACTCTCTTCAAGCCACGTTTTGGTCTTTTCTCTGGTGCAGAGCTCCGCGAATCTCTCTCTATGGGAAGCCAGTTCATATCGTTTGACAGCCTTGCTTGCAAGGTGCGTTCCACCAGCAGAGCCGGGTTCCATGTGGACGTTCAGCAGTTGAGTGAGAGCAGCGGAGAACCGGGTGCTTCGGGATTTCTGGATGAAGCCGGAAAGGTCGAGCGCTGTGGCTTGGAAGCCGGACTCCTCTTCGATCCCGCGCTCTTCCTTGAGGATATCGACATGGGGCTCCAAAAGCGAACATACCAGGCTGCCGACGGGCATGGAGTGCGCGGGGAGAAGTTGCGGAAGAACGAGAAACGGAGGAGCCATGGTGGCATTCTGCTCTGTAGTCTGCTCGCTGCAAGGCCGCCGAGACAACGTCGCGCTGTGTTATACCCTGTCAAGATAACAGGTTTCCTGGCTAGTTTCTTTTTCTTGCCACCCGGGTGACGTGTCTGTGCACCCACTCGCTCCTGCCTGCTGAGTTTTGGCCCCAGAGGCTGAGCTGCCTAAACCCCGCCAGGCTGGAGTGGGGTGGCAGGACCGCCCGCTCGCAACACCGCTGTGCGAGAGGCGCGCTGAGACGAAGCGTAACTTCTACGCTTTACAGATTACCATGGGAGACTTCGCACTTTCCGAAACGCAGGTCGACATCGCACTCCATCATGCAAAGGCCAAGGAGCTTTTTCGAGCGTACAGGAACGACAAAAGCCCGGACGCCCTGGAATCCGCCATCATCAATGCTGAAACGGTGATAAAGCATGCTCCCAAGTCTTCCGAGGAGTCTTTGAACATGATTTGGATGCTCGCGCACCATGTCTCTCTGCGTGACGGTGTTCGCGATGGAGAACCGGTTGATCTTGAGACATCGATCTGTCTGTTCAATACTTGGAGCAAAGAGGCACCCGACGACCACTTTGAGAGGCCTTTCGTCCTATGTCTACTAGCTGGAGCTCTTGGAAACCGATTCAAGTACTCCAACAACCGAGGCGACCTAGAGGGAGCGCTTCGGCTCGCGTACCAAGCCATCGACCTATCCGCTCTCGACCCGAGCTATCACCTCGTGTACTTGCGCACAGTCCAGGAACAGCTGAACCGTATCTACAAAGGCTTCGAGGAGCCAGAAATACTGGATCGCCTGATACAGATGAGACGTGATGTTCTGGAAGAATCAACAGGAAGGAACGACGCAGAACGGTGGCGGGACGTGGATGACCTTGGAAGAGGGCTCTTTCAACGCTTCGAGAAGGCTGGGAATGTCGCAGATCTTCGGGAAGCCCTGCCACTCGCGAGAGCGGCTTGTAAAGCCATGCCCCAGGATTTCCCTCGTGGATGTAACATGTTCAGTCACTTGAGCACCGTCTTAGCAGAGAACTACGAGGCCGGACTTGTGCCATTATCTGGCTTGGACGAATCGATCGAAATACTACATACAGCAATGCGGATGTGTCCTCCTGAAAGCGAGGATCGGGTGGGAATACTCGTCAACATGACGAACAGGCACAAAGAGGCGTATGAACGAGGGCGAGGCGTTCGATTTTTGCATCTTGCAATTGAGTACGGTAAACAACTGTTGAGTGCAGCATCGTCTAAGCACCCGGAGAGGCCAAACTACCATCAAAACCTTGCCATTTGCCTCAAACTCCTATTCGAATACAGTGGAGAACGGTCTCGTAAGTGCTACTTTCCGCTACGCAAAGGCGAGAGGCTGACATGCAAAAGTGCTCGACGAGGCAATACAGACATATCGCGATGCCCTTGCATCGAGCCATCTATCTGATGAAGACAAGGCAATGATATCAAGCAACCTCGCCATTGCACTACAAGCCCGATACGAGGCATCTTCAGCAGCAGGAGACATTGAAGAAGCTGTCGCTAAAGCCCGGGATGCCGTGTCGTGGACTCCTGCAAAAGGCCGCCACCGTGCAGTCAGATTAAATACTCTTGGAACGTCACTATCTTGTCTATATGGCCGGTTCAGACGGCTCCAGGATCTCAATGAGGCCATCGATTCCGCCAGGGAAGCGTATAGATGCGCTTGGGATAAATACGATTACGGCATGTACGTAAACAATCTTAGCACGAAGCTTGCAAGTAGGTATGAGACAACGAAAGTCGAACAGGACAGAATCGAGTCCGTTAGGCTTGCCAGAGAGGCAGTAGAGGTCACGCCGAACTCAGAGACATTGAGACATGCAATGTACACCCACAATCTGGCCACGCGGATATACGAGGAATATCTCCTCACGCGCGACTCACAGCCTCAAGTAGAGAAGTTAGAGGAGGCAATCGCACTGTCTCGGAATTGTCTTGAATGCACACCAAGTACGCATGTCGAATGGTCAGATTACGCTTACTGGCTAGGATGGAGGCAGATGGAGCTCTCGAAATGCGGCACAGACGTTGAAAAGGGGTGGGCTAGGTTCGATCAAGCCATAGCCACTTTCAAGGAAGCATCTGCTCCCGAAAGTGCTTCACCAATACAGCGGTTGAAGGCTGCACGGGTCGCCGCCATCATGTTAATGTCAAGAGAACGGTGGGCGGAAGCGAATGAATTTAGCAGGAAGACAATATCATTATTGTCCCAAGCTAGTCCGCGTTCCATGTCACGACAAGACATGCAGTTCAGGCTTTCCGGTCTATCGAACCTTTCTACATTCGCAGCAGCGGCATCGCTGAATTCTGGACAACAACCTGAAGAGGCTTTGGATCTCCTTGAGATGGGCCGAGGGCTGATATCAGGCTCACTCATTGGCAGCCGGGTAGATGTCTCAGATCTACAATCAATCAACCCAAAACTCTCGTCAGAATATGAAGTAGTCAGGGACGCACTTTCAAGAAAGCCAGATACCTTGCCATCCGGAGACATGGTCCGTTACCGCCAGGAGCTAAACGAACGTCTAACAAGCTTGGAAGATCAAATCCGCAAGCTTCCTGGCTTACCACGATTCCAGCTCCAAGCTTCAGGGGAACAACTCAGGGAGCTCGCATCGAATGGCCCGCTCGTTTGCTTCAACGTCACTGGATTTCGATCCGATGCATTCATAGTTACCACGGAGAGTATCGAGGTCTTACCTTTACCGTCGCTCCTTGAGAATGACCTAAAGGAAAACTCCCGGGACATCATCGGGGAAGCCCGGCTCACTAATTGTACGTTAGTCAAGAGGAATAAGTCGAACCGCAGACTGGCTCAAATCTTGGTTTGGTTATGGGACGTCGCAGTCAAGCCCGTTCTGGATCACCTTGGTTTCAGAGGTCGGCCTGACAGCAGCGCCACTGACTTGCCGAGAGTCTGGTGGGTCGCCAGCGGGCTGATGGGCCTGATGCCCCTGCACGCCGCCGGTTCAGGATGGGACGACACCCTCGAAAACACCGCCAGCCGTTGCATTTCCTCATACGTCCACACCCTGAAGGCGCTCGCCTACTCAAGAGAAAGAGCCAAGAGATCCAAGACAGTGGCATCGCGCAAGATCTTCGCAGCGCACGCCCCCACCACCCCGGAGGAAGGCTGGGCAGACCTCAACACCGGGCCGGAGATGGCAGCAATCAGCAACGCAGCAGCGCACGCCGGCATCCCCTGCGCCATCCTCGAGGCGCCCACCGGCGCCACCGTCGTCAAGGAAATGCGTCGCAGCGCCATCGTCCACTTCGCCTGCCACGGCGACCCCCACTTCTCCGACCCCTCGCGGACATCGCTCGTCCTGGGCAGCGACGCCGGCACGCCCGACGGCCGCTTGACGGTGGCCCAGCTCTTCGACGAGACGCACGAGCACGCCGAGCTGGCGTACCTGTCCGCCTGCTGCACCGCGCAGCAGTACTCAGAGGGCCTGATCGACGAGGGCATCCACCTCGCTACCGTGTTCCAGCTGATGGGTTTCCCGGCCGTGGTGGCGACGCTGTGGGAGGCTGACGACGTGGCTGCAACGGAGGTGGCGGACGCGTTTTACCGCCGGTTGCTGGGGAGGGCGGGTGCGGAGAAGGAGGAGGGGCGGGTGGCGAGGTGTTTGCATGAGGCGGTGAGGGAGCTGAGGGCGAAGAAGCTGGGGAGGAGGAATAGGAAGGCGGAGGATGTGCTAGCCTGGGCGCCGTTTGTGCATATTGGGATCTGAGAGTGGAGAGTGGTATGTATGTATGGTTCTTTCATGGGGAGCTGGTTTCCTCTCGCTTCTAGCAGGCGCTCGATTTGCCCGTGAATGTTGGGGTTCTACAGCTCTTCTTCACAGAGTTTTCTTGCTCAAGAGAGAGCAGATTTTGGTCTGGATATGACGCGAGGCTTCTTGACTTTCTGAAACATGTGAACTATAGTTCCACGCTTGTTTATGCATACTTCTCGTCTGTTTTGATGCAATTTCTCCCCTTCTTGAACATGATTTGGCATAGGCCGGGATTCCTTCTGGTGTTTCAGTCTGTAGTGAATAAGTCGTCACGTGAAAGGTGTGAAATTGGTGCATTGTCGCTTAAAGGCGTAAAGGCCATTTTCTGCATGCTGACCCGCCTGTTTTCTTTTCACCTCTGCATATCCGCAGCAGTAGTCAATCCACGCCCGAAACCATCTTCCCCCCCTCCCTCTTCAGAGTCTCATAACCATGTCCAACATCGTCGCTATCTCCGTGCAGGGCGACTGGCCCATGGACGAGACGCAGACCGCGCCATCACAGCTGGACAGCTTCCGCGACACCAACAGCAACAACACTGTTTACTCCCTGAACCCGAATGTCAAGATTCTGGGTGTGGATTCCACAACTGCAACCAACCCATCCAACGACTTCCATGGCTGTAAGTAGCACCGGTTCCCAGTTGATGGACAATGAGACTGATAATACGGAAGCTATCAACACCAACATTCCATTTCTTGTCGGATCACACAATCCTACAGGCTTGGTCTACGTTAAGAGCCTCGAGTTTCCACACCCAGACTCCGGAAGCCCCGTCCTCGACGAGCTCTTCGCTTCCCCCGCTCTTAGCTTGATCAAGATTACGGTCGTACTGAGGGGACTGCCTCTGCAGATAAACAATATCTGCTCAGTATACGTACCTAACTCGTCTGGGCTGACTGTCAGGAATGTGGGTCGTGCTGTTATGGATGCAATCGAGCGTGTCGAGGGTGAGAGCTGCTTCCAGATCTTCCTTCGCGTGTGGTAGAGATTTGTAAGTTCATTCCCACGTCTTTATCGCTTTTAATGAATGTTGATTCTAATTTAATTGATTCTAGGATCGAACTTTCTTGTGCAAACCCGACTGGCCTTTCTATTCCCCCCATTAAGACGTGAGAAATTTCTATGCGATCACCACCTCCCTCTTTCACGGTAGCATGACTTGGACTTTTGTATCCAATATGAAAGATCAAAACCTCTTCTTTTGAGTGCCTTTTTAAAGTTTTGTCTTACGCACAGGAAGTTTATGCAACCAATCGTGAATAACCGTTTGGACTTGAAGTACATCAGAAAAATGAGGTTTGCCAAGTCGGCTTTTCATGTCATCTGGCTCAATTGTAACATGTACCGAAAGCAAACCCCATCGTCATTAATTTGAAGAATGCTTGTCTGACTTTTAAAATACAGGATTAAAGGCTAGAGAAAGAATGAAAAAGCTGATATAACAGAGAACAGGCGATAAAAGATCCTCAAATATGCTCGAGACTCAACCGTGGTATAACGCAATGCCCCCCAGCTCCTTTGGATATACTGTCTATTAACAAGATCTGCGTAACTCCTCCCTTGCTTAGCAAATGCTTCAGGAACTAATGCTTAACATAGGAAGAAAACAAAAAAGATTCTGTAGTCATCCCGGTCGTCCATCATCTCATGATTAGAGGTACTCTACCGTTGACTGAACCGCCAACCTAACGCACAACCCCACGATACTCTCCGTTGGCTTGTTCCTCGTCAGATACGATGTACAAGTTCGGGTGAGCAAACACAGTGCTCAAATCCTTAGCAACTCTGGTGATTGCGAAGAGAGCAATTAGAGAAAATAAGGTCGTGAGCACTTGGTTGGTGATAGCCTCAGCATAGTAGGTGCTGCCATAGTACCTCGATGAAGCCTCGAAGGTATTCCAGTATGCGAAGAAAGTTCTGAGGAAGCCGTATGCGAACAGAGAGAACGCCAGAATGAAAACCCAGGCCTTCAGCGACTGGGGAATGCGTGAAGAGGCACCGCTCGTGCTCTGGAGTATTTTCCCAATGCCGGCGATAATCAGGAGGAACCAGAATGTCGTCAGAGCCATGTATACGTAGATGTACTGCGGAAATTGGCTGCCGTATCTGATGGTGTTGTAGCTGTTGTACGAGTCGATGACGGATTGGTAGGCCCAGATCATGAGGCCGAGATACACGATCGTGAAGATGGTGAATATGACCATCATGACGTCGCCTGCACGACTCCAGCCGTAGGCGGTGGAGCTGCGCAGGCGAGCCAGTCCGCGGCAGACAGGTAGTAGGATGGTCGCGAGCAGGAAAGCCATGGAGATCCAGTACAAAATTTGAGACACGATGCCCAGTCGCCAGGAATCCGCCACGTAATCGACGACATCGCAACCCTGTAGGAAGAACACGATGAAGATGAAGGCTTTGTAGCTAAATAATAGTTAGTAGAAGTTGGGAGGATGATGAGTGGCTGGAGAACTTACGTGATCCAGAATAGAAGGGTCAGACCGAAGTTGTACCATTTGACAACTTCGAATGGAGGCGGAGTTCTTCTTTGCGAAACTAGCCAGGAGAAGATAATGAGTAGAAGTAAAGTTATTTCGATAGATTCGATGGCGACAGTTGCCTTGGCCAAGGAAGAATCAAATAAGCCCCAACAGACCGAACTGTTGTAATAACTTGTATAGCGTGCCATGGTGAGAATGTGGTCTCGAAACAGCAATTGTGGAGAAAGAAAAACAGCAAGCAAGCACGTAGCACACAGACGAACAATATATATTCTTAAAAACCTGAAATGTGAAGGAGCGACGTGACAGCACAGCCTCGTACAACAGTGGCGCTACTGGACACGCGAGGCAACACAAGCACACAACGTCGACGATACGGTTGGCTGTTTCCTTAAAGTTGTGATGTATGCGGGTAGGAAGGATTTTGGAGGAAGCTTGGCGATGGTCACACCAGCCCCATGGCCTGGGGCAGGATCTGCATTGGGGTATTTATCCGGGGAGGTGCAAACCCTAAATATAGGTCTCGGCCTTGCAAGTGCAGAATGATGCGACTCATCAGGCGGTGACGGCCGACCCTCTCAATATATTGGGCAGCCAAGAACAGGCAACAGCGCTGGGCGGAGCACGATGTGGATGGCTTCTTGTATATCAGGCGGTAATAAGAAGCTACGGGCTCATCCAGATCATAAATGCACTTGCAGATTGGGCCACTGAATCTGAGCGAGCCGAAGCGAAGAAAAGTTGAGCAGCAAACGCGGCAGAGAGCCAAGACTAGTGGTGGGGGCGGAAAGGCAGCGGTAGCGTAGCGGGTGCCTGAGGTATGGCTCATGCGCATTAATTCTCCATGGTGCTGGACCGATGAACGGCTGGCAGTCTTTGGCAGGAAGGAGCCTCCCCCGCGGTGCGGAAGCGCAGTCTGTAGTCTTGTGTCTCATGTACTTTGGAGGGCCGATCTCAACAAAAATTATCCAAGTCAAGCCCCCTTCTACCCTTTAATAGCATAACAGTCTCCATGACGGCTTGTCCAAAAGATAAAGTAAATTAAGCAGCAAGGAATCATGCATGCTTCTTCAGCTGAGGACGAATAATACGCGTAAATTCGGATGATTTGACTGGCGTAGGGGCCGAAGTGCTGAGTACGCGGCATGGAAGAACAACAATTGAATGAGTGCGGTGAAATTCGAGGCTTGATCTCGAAACATGATGCAAGCGAAACTTGGCGTGCATTCTGATGTGACGAGAGCAAGCAAGCGTGGATTTACAAAAGTCTTGAGCGTGTCCACGTTCGGGTAAATTTCAGAATTTACCAGTTGCGTGTCGGGGATGCTATTTCTCCAACTTCGAATAGTATGGATCTTTCATCGTCTCCCAACCAAGAAACCAGTGCCAACGAAATGCGTTCTTGCACTACTCTCTGAACTAGCATGTACATGCCAAAGGTAGAGGATTTGAAAGTGGCAAAGAGATCGGTAGTTTCCATGAAGTGGGAAAGCCTTGGACTAAGAGTCGTCAGTCATTCGATTAGACCTTGCCTCATGCACAAGAACATAGTCGGCAGACATATGCGACTGAATCTAGAACCAAACATCGTATTCTCAAGCGCCGGCAAGATACGCACGTACATTGAACGTGGTCCGGCCCGCCCTCAGCCCAGCGAGGCTTGGATTTGGAAATGTCGTTGCCGAATTTACGTGCGGGCCGCCGGTCTGGCACGGCCAGAACTTTTCTCACCGCAGCCTTGCGTGCGTCATCTCGGGCCCGCACCTGCCGCGCCACGCAGCAGCTCCGCTTTGCTACGAGTCAATCAGCACGCGCCGCATTCATGCGCTGCACCGCCATCTCCCGCCGACACAGCGAACAGCCCTGCCCAGCGCCCTGCTTCACGTCGCATACCCTTGTCCGACCAATTTACGCGCGCGCGCCGATTCGTGCGTATCGTAAACGGCCAGGCCTTGGGACGCCGCGCCGCCAGCTCTATAAATCCGCAGCAGCTTACTCCTCCCTTACGGCCACACCTCAAGCAGCCTCAACACCAGTCCTTCCGCTATTCTTCGCGCGCGCATTCTTCCTCCAATCGTTTTGCGAAACCACAGGTACGTACGCAAACCCCGACGGCCAGGCCAGCGCGCCCTTGTGCTCTGCGCGACGCCAGACGCCCCGTCCCCCTACCGCTTAATTGGCCCGCCGTCGCAGTTTGCTGACCGGCCGCTCTCCACAGCTCCTCGCGTCTCACGCCTCTCTCCGCACGCAAACAAACCTCCACCTCGAACTCTGTTCTAGCCCCCGCAAAACACACCGCCAAAATGCCCGGCAGCATCACCTCCAGCACGACCTCCTCCATCTCCAAGCCCGTTAAGACGATCAAGACGGGCTGCCTCAGCTGCCCGTGCGGCGACGATGCGGAGTGCACCTGCTGCTTCATTCCTTGGTAAATACACACATACATCGCTCCGGCGAGAGCATGGCTAACGCGACTGGCGCGCGCAGCACTGTGATGTAAATTAGGGCGACGCATGAGAGACACGAAACAGCGGGTTGCATGAAAGCGACGACGATGATTCGAGCGGCGGTGTGAGCAGTTTACGAAGCACTGAGGAGAACCCTCGAAGACAGGCGGGGAGGTTCATTATGAATATTGCATCGGAGGAGCAGTCGTTTATACCCAATTCCAAGAAGCTTTGAACGTTTGCCTATTCCGTTTCGCTGTGGCTGTAAAGCAGCCCTCTGTGCGCTATCAATCACATTGAACGCAGATCTCGTCTTCGCGGGCCTCAGATCCCATTCGGTGCAGTCGCAAAAGCCAGTCCTAATCCAATCGCGACGCCGTGAACCCTGATGTAATTGCTTCGCCGCGCCTTCTTCCAAAACATGAAAACACCGCCCCAAATGTATCGTTGTTTGCTGACCTTCACATCACCGTGCATGGAATGACGCAGCACGAGCAGTCATCGCCGCAGTAGCAGGGCAGCTTCGGTGGCGCCGCGACGGAGATGGGTTTGGTGATAGAAGAGGTGGTCGAGGAGCTGGATGTCGAGCCGGGCATGGTGGCGGTTGTGTTGGTAAGTGTGCGAAGGTGGTGGAAGTGCTTTGCTCGAGTCTGTGGACGCTGTCGTTAGCGGGCGAGGCCGTGTGGAAGAGGTCCTGAAAGGGGGCGCTTACTGAGACTTGAGAGATGGGTTGAGCCGTTACTGTGGAATGGTCGAGAGAGAGAGAGAGGCGGGTGGTGAAAGTGAAGTTGAGTGGAGACAGGGTAAGGAGAAGAATGGAGCGTGAATCCTGCGTGGCTGAGACTTGGGGGTACGTATCGCGGCTATGACGTATGCGGGGATGGCTGAGTAGGACGTGCAGGTTGGCGGGATCAGGGAAACTGCGATACGCGAAGCCTGCCGCACCCGCACCCGCGCTAATGCTCGTTAGGATGCGGCTGGTAAGGTTTGCTTGTGGGTCTTGAAACCTATTAACATTCCCTAAGTGGTAAAAGAAGGGTTCGTTCTGGATTTTTGCCTCGAAAATACACAAATGTGAAGTATTAGGAGAGGCGGCATAACTCGATTAGTAGATGATACGTGGGTATTGACCTATCCATTGTTCACGCCGTAAGGAATGTTGCAGAGCAAACGATCTCTATCAATAATCACAGGATCCAAAGGTAGTTCATAGGGCAAGTCGTAACTAGGAAATATTAACCAACTCAAATGTCCCGCCTGCTTGCATGTCAGCCACACGATGGATATACTCTGGGGACGTGCGCAAACTCACCATTTCATCTCCGTGGGCTCCGCATACGGAGTTTGAAGGGCGTTTTTGTCTGCGAACGGGTTGTCATCATCCTCTTCCTCCTCCGGCTCACTCTCACTCTCCTCCACTCTCTGCTTGCCAACAACCGGCGCACCGCCCGGCCTTGGCGGTTTTGGGGGCGGATTCTCTCCCAAGTTCAACCCTGCCATTTGATCGGCGGGTTCCGTAGGCGAGGCCGGGGACACTGGCGAACGCACAGCGCGCGCTTCGGTCTCGGAGTCACTGTCATCGGAAATTGATTTGTCCATAATCTCGTACGACATGAGAGCCTTCACTAGCTCGTCATTGGCGCTCAACAGGCTGCCGATCCACTGGTCAGACTCGACGAGCTGGATGTAGCGCAAAATCTGCCGGCGCAGCTGCTTGCAGTTTTCGAAAAGCTTGACGACCCCGGGATTCTCCGATACGCGTTGCTGCTCGCGGTTGATGAGCTGGAGAGCGTTCAGAAGATTGGTACTGGCGACGGATGCCGCAGCGATTGTCTCCATGATCTTCGGCTTCTCCTTTTCCAGGCTAAACGGCTGGGATTTGGACTTCTTGTGCTTCTTGTCCTTGTGGCTAAAGAAGGATGATGACGTGTTCACGGGGGCCGCAGGCGTGAACGAGACCTTGGTAGACGAAGTTGCAGCACTGGACGAGCTGCGGGAGGGGCGGGTTTCCGTGATGGGCGAAGAAGGGGTGCTATCAGCATCGGCTTCAGTTTCCTTGATCACCTTTGATTGATGGGGCTGCGGTCTCCTGGTCTGGGGCAGTTGCTTGTAGAGGGTAGCAATTCTTTCAAGTCCCGGCTTGCCCTTGTAAGCAACAGCCCATTGCCGGAAGAGAACATTGCATTTCGCTCTGACATCCGGGTCGACCATGTCGTCGCGGGCAAGGATACGTAGCCGCTCGAGGAGAGGCTCGTCGGCAAATGCACGCTGGAATCGCGTGCCGGCATTCTGAATTAATCCATCGAGGATAGTCAAGGAGCGGAGCTGACGGTGCACACTGCCATATTTTCTGCAGCACTTCCGTTAGGCGAGAGACTGCTGGACGAGTTGTGGCAACATACAGCTTTTTGCGGATTGCACGTGCAGCCTCCGTCGGGCCCGAATCCTGGATGCGGATAACCTCGACCAGGTCAACAATTCCGCCGAGATCGTTCTCGTCATACTGCTCGCTCGTGAGGCGGTCTATCTGGACCGTGACAGCCGAGTACGGCTTCTTCTGTAGGTAGTAGAATGTCTTCAGCAAGATGTACGTTGCGGGGGACGACATCGTTGGTAAGGAGGTTAAGGAGCAGGGCTGGAAATGAGGTTGAGGATCCAGTGCGGATCATAGCATGACTCGCTATTGATAGTGTTGAACGGGGCAGATCATGAAAAAACAGAATAACCCCGCGCAGCCCCGTGCATGCAAGGCAGCGCGGTGACACCGCGATAGAACGGGGCTGTGTCTAGAGGCTCTAGGCCCGAGGAGAGAGCACCTACCGATCCACTGAACATGTCTGTAAAGGCCTCGCCCTGTCCTTCCTGCGAGGCTTGGGCAAGCTGAACGGGCCGGTTTGACTCTGAAAATACGTTTCAGTTCCGCCCACTCTAGAGAAGCAGCCGTCAGCTTGTGATGCAGCCAGGAGGCAACACGCAGCCAGGGTGGGAGACAAGGGAGTGCGGCAATGCAGCGTTTCATAGACAAAGCGCAATACATTGCGAGTATCCACGCGGGCGGGAAGCCGGCGTGAAAGGACATACCCAGGTGGATGGCAACAGCACTTTCGCGCGGCAGGCTGCAGCAGTCGCGTGCGCGAGAGGTTGGCTTCGGCGTTGACGTCGATGCAGGTGAGCCAGGCGGGCTCGCGCGGATGGGTGTCGGCGAGAGCGGTGGTGGGTGTCAACACGGAAGGCTAAGAGAGCACAGGAGAGAACTTCAGGCTCGGCGAGCGAGCGGATATGACGTCCTTGGTGTTGATGTTTCGGGCTGCGATCACCTGCGCGCGTTGAAGCTGGTGCTGCCCCACCACGACCAATCTCCGTCATCGCCCGGAGCCGCCGCGGCCTCAGTCCTCCCACCTTCCCTTGTTCTCTCCCATCTCCCCGCACCTCGACCGTGCACGTCTCACAAGCGCACCTCTCACGCCATTGCGCGCCCTTAACCGCTCAAGTCACCGGCTGCCGGCTCAGAGCAAGGTACGATGCGCCGACCCTGGCTGACATGGGTGCCCGTCGCCATTCCCGCCCTGCAGGCGCTGATCCCGCCGTTGCTGATCCCACTCCATGCCTGCAAGCCGACGCGTCCGAAGAGGCCTCCTCATGCACCGTTCATGCATAGAGTACGAAGTGCTTGCACTAACACTGCACAGGATTATGCCCGACCGCGGTCCGGGTTTCACTCCCATCAACCACCCCGAGGGCTTTTCGTCTAACCCGGAATCCTCGCCGACCCAGCATATACCGAAAAACCAAGGAGTTTCTCAGGGTAGTGCGGCCCGTCGGCGGACAAAAAATCAGCTCATCAGGAACTACCTCTCTCCGGGCAAATCTAGCTCTGGCGTGTCCATGTTCGAACGTGCAGCTATCTCTCACGGTGAAGAGCCTCAGGTGAAGAAGCGCAAGACTCGGAATAGCTCTGGAGAGAAAGGGACGGATCAAAATGCTCAACTCCTAAAGCAGTCCTCAGACAGGCCAAGGGCCGCTAGAATGCGCACCGTGTCCGAAGACATGCGAACCACCAAACCGGGCGCGTTTGCACCATTGAAGCCGCAGGATCCCGCCTTCAACCCAAGGTCTGCTGCAGACAGGTGGATTGTGCAAGATGATAATGACCCACAGCAAACCGATGCATCTGCAAATAGTGTGACGAAGTTGAATGCGCTCGGAGTCCATGGCCACCCCGCTGCATTCGATGACAAGATCTCTGTAGTAGCGCCGGTCACGTCAATGGATATCATCTCTACCCCTACATCCAGCATGACAATGGACAGCCTGGCTATGCATAGCGAGCCATCTCAAAAAGATACTCACAGCTTGCAGAGGAGCCCCCAGACTAACACACCCGTTATCTCCACTACCGCCCGACGGTGCGAGAGCCGTATGAGCTCCTTGAAAGATATAGAGAATGATGAAGATGATGTTCGACTCTTCACACAGGCAAACCTTTTCAATAGACGCGGAGCTTTTCTACCGTCACAGAGTCCCCGTCTTCGTACCATAGTTGAAGAGTTTGAGCCTGCTGCACCTCAAGAATTCCAATCTCGCAACCATGGCTTTGACAGACTAAAACGAGCTCGAAACATACAGGAAGATCACGCCGATGTCCGCGATAAGTGTACAGAGAACACTGACGAATTCGACATCCTTAACGACGGTCTAACCGAAGGTGATTTGCTTCACTGCTTGGGCGATACGGAGGCTCAAAAAGTGAATCGCGAACCGTCTTCTACCACGCTTACTGCAGAACCGATAGAAGAGCAAGAACTATCACAGGCTATTGACTCGTGGGATGTGGAAGATGAATTCTTCGAGGAAGATTGGGATGTACTGGAGGACGAAGACAATGCCATTCTCGAACAAGCCGCGGCAAGTATGGATCCTGCAACCATTCTCAACCAGGTCTCCAGCAATGTTCAAAAAGTACGAGCGACACCAGCAACCGTCTCAACGTGTGGAGAGCCAGGGCTCCAGCGCTCACCAGACCTGAAGCCCATTCTGAGACCACCTTTCCCCGAGCGTGTACAGGATAGATCGCCTATTATCGGGCTTTCCGCTGCGATTTGTCTTCGAACATGTTTTCGCATCGGCGAAGCTCTCAACGTAGGCAGCCAGGCTGTGCGCGAACATCAAACGGTGTTCATCGAGCTGTACGCGAGAGTTCGCTGGTCGTTCCGAGAACCACGCTCTGTCAAACAACACTTCACTTTTATGGATCTTTTCCATGATCGCCCACCCTATCTTGACGGAACATACGAGATCTGGAAAGGCGTCGAGCTGTACGAGCAAGACAGCGGCAGGTTTCTCGAACGGTCTGCCCGCCCTCTGCTTTGCCGCTGCGTAGGAAAGCTAAAGCGCGACGGCACTTCGTGGAAGTTGACGATTCTCAGCATCTGGGAAGCGACCATGGATGATGTGGAGCATGTTTCTAGAATCGTCCAGTTGCAGTGCGAGACATGATCGAGACCGTCACGCTACAACGGCGCGTGTGGGCTGTCTCGTCATTGGGCCAGGCGGTTACATTGGCCATGTCTTTTGCCCGACACGGCTGGTGGTCCCTGCTCTGGCTGGTACACTGATTAGCAATTTCTCCGTGGAATCTGGCGAAAAATGTTGTGGGAATGACAGCTAACTTCGTTTGCTCGGCCATCTTGTTGCTTTTATCGCTCTTTGTGTCAGCGGTGGAACAGGACGGAAGGGTTGCGTGCTCAGAGCAAGGTCCAACACGTCCGCCTGCTATCTTTGGGCTCGCTTACCTTCTACCTAGCAGGGTTGCTGGCGGCTACGAATGCATGTGCTGGGGCGGCGTAGCGGGTGGATTCTGAAGGAAATGTTCCAGTAGCAGTCGGGTAGATGAAACAGACGCAGGCCAAATCAAGCAGGCCACGGTGGTGTTGGTTTGGTTCATCAATGAGCCGTTCCAATAGAACGACGGTACGCGTCACGTGCGGACGATCCACGGCAGGACTCCGACTCCCACTGCTTCCCCTCCGCGCGCCCAGCCTTCCATTATCACCCTTAAGATGCCGCTATGCCCTTCAATGCAAGCCGTGCAAGGTACCACTCGCTCCGGTAGCAACATACGCCGAAAATGGACGACGAAGGAATTTCGCCCACGTCGAAGACCAGCTCCATGACGCAACCGTCGGTGCAAGCGATGCTCGCTGGCTCCTTCAGCAGCCAGGGCGCATCCAGCAGCTCAGATCAGCGCGAGCAGCCCGAGGGCGAGAAAGGTGGGCTCAGCTCTGCGTTCCAGGACGAAAGAACGCCCTCTGCGTCGCCTTCCAAGAACCGGTCGCTCTCGGACTCGCAGGCCCCCAAGCTCTCGCCGTCACCCAAGATCGTGTCGAAACGCGAGTCCAAAGACGATGCAACCCTCACCAACCCGCGCACGCCGCGACGACCCGATTTCCTAGCTCGCGGCCTGTCGCTGCAGATGCCCCCGCGTGATCCGACGCTTGGTCTCCAGACGCCTACGCAGTTCAGCCGCGTTCCTCTCTCGCCTCAGCTCGACGCGCGCGACACCTACGGCACCCCCGCCACCGTCCTGCCCCGGCATTCGCGGGGCCTCGACTTTGCGCGCGCATGTACGAACCTTCACCACTCGACTCTGGCGGAGCAGTCCTCGCCCGACTCCTCGCCAACAATCACCCAGAAGGGCATGATGATACCCCAGCGGCGGAGTAATCTCACCTCCTTCGCCCTCGACCCCCCACACAACAACGACCACACCCGCTGGCCCGGCATGCACCACACAGACAGAAGCGTCGTATCTAGCTCGCTTGGAAGCATAAACATGCTGGGCTCTGAATCATCGGAGACCGACTCCGACGAAGACGACCCGATGGATCCTGATGATAATGACGACCCTATGGTCATGACGCCTCACGTACTCAAGCTTGACAGGAACCCAGGGCAACCCTTTGGCGGGCCTCCGAACGTGTCCAGCCCTGGTGGCGTCTGGTCCGGCGGCTTTTCACCGAGCGGCCCGAACTTTCTACAAATACAAAGGAACAGGTTGAAGAAGGTGCGAAGCAGGAAGAGCTCGAGCAGCGCAAGCGGCCACAGCTCTATCGCGAGCCCAGGTCCAGGATCGCCGCCCGCAGGGAAGCCGTTCGACGGATCCAACGGTGGATACTTTGCGCGCGAGGCGGTTATGAGAAAAGCGGGGTCCAGACGCGAGAGCTTGAGCATGGTCGCAAACGACCTGACCATCTCCTCCGGCAACGATAGCGGCGACGAGGCGGGTATGCCGGCACCCACCACCCCCGGCGTCGTTCGCCGAGCGGTCGTCCGCCGCGGAAATCTTCTGGTAAGTGACCTTGACGTCATCCACATCCCCGCATCTACTGACCTTGACCACAGCCCAAGTCCAGGCAGTTCGGTCGCATCCGCGCTGAGCTTTTCGAAGAAAGCGCACCCGTCGACAACGAAGTCCGGCGAGAAGCCGAAATCATCCGCCAGGTCCGCGAGAGCGACAACACGTCAACGACCGGTCGCGAGGGATCCATCACCGCAAACTCTTCACCGAGCCTTCTACCCGCAGTACCAGGTCTAAACGAGCTGGAGGATATACCTGAGGATGTTGGAATGGACATGGAACTAGCCACGGCGGCGGCAGCTGCGGCGGCAAACGGCAAGGGTCTCTTCGGAGCCTTCAACTTGCAGCCGTGGAAAAATGGTGACAGGTCATCGTGGAGCAATCAGGAAGGCGGCCGCATGCACACGCCGCCGCCTCCGTTCCTTGCTCGCGGCAGTTCGTCCGCTGTTAGCGACGACATCAATATGGACTCCCCGGTAGCTTCCATGGCACAGTACCGGCACAGGATGTCTACGTCTGAGCCCAACAAGGATGACTCCATGTCTCGTGGTTCTACGCCACAGCCCATGGTCCCGCCAACTGCGGCGGAGGGTCTCAAAAAGAAGCGTCGTAGGGACGATGACTTCGACGTCCACTCCATCAAGCGACGAGCGGTGTCTCCTGGCTTGAGTGTAACCAACAGCCCCGTGCTCTCGCAATCACCACAGCAGAGGGATGGTGCGATGTGGGGCCCAAACAAGACGAGTAGGGAAGGTTCGATCGCCAACGGCGCCCCGTCTGGCGGCCACGCTGCGGGCGAACGGTCAAATAGCGGAGGAAGCACAATGAGCGTCACACCAAGCCTGGGGCCGAAGAGGGTCGGTTTGCAGGGGATGACAGACACCAACGATGGGCTCATGAAGATGAGCATTGAATGATAGCGCAAGCTACGTCCTAAGCTTTGTATGAGTACGGCGCAGCAGGGGATTCGGATTACGGCAAGCACAGCACGGCGTTCTGGGACATGGGTTTAGGGAGGGGACAACCGCGGACAATGATATCCTGAGCTTGATCGGCAAATTTGGCAAGGCTTTTTAATATTATCACAAACTTATTGCTTTTGACAACTGCAACACATGTCCGTGCTACATGAGTCGCGATATGACGTCTGCATATGTGCTTTGAATGCCGTCTTGGCTCGCTGGGTAGTGCGGCAGTGAGGCGGTCCCTGGGCGGCGGCCGGGGGCTCACCACCACCGCCGAATCGACCCCGCGACGATCTCCCGCAACGACAACAACACAGCTGCATCCCTGACTCCCACAGTCTTTTCTACGCCCTTTATCTTGCCTCTAAGACAGACCCGCGCCATGGCAGCCAGCACCGCCGCATTGAGCTCGTTCATCGAGTCTGCTCCGCCAGGAGAGGTACGTTCGGCGCCGCTGCCCCTCCGTCGCACCGCAGCTAACCTGTGTACAGCTCTCCAACGTCACAGCCGGTACGCACGCCTGCCTCCAAGCGCCTCCGAAAGCTTCACAGCGTTCATATCTCACCGATCCGTAGCTATCAAATCTATAACCGGCAGCGACGACGTCTCGTCCCTGTCGTCCGCCTACCAGAAGTACAACGAGGAGCAGTTCACGACGACCAAGCTCCCTGGCGGCAGCGAAGCAGTACGTAACAACCCGATTCCTCCGCCTCATACCGTCCCGCGCACCCTTCTCCGGCAGCACGCCCGCCACTGCCCGCGCTGACATGAACAAACCCCTTCACCAGGTCCTCGTCAGCCCCTACAACTCCCTCGGCGACAACCGCTACTACGACGTCGCGTCCAACAGCTCCTTCGCCTTCGACCACGTCACGGGCAAGGCGACAGACGTGCAGCAGCACGTGCTCGAGTCGCCGCACGCCGACCTGGTCAAGTCGCTGCTCAAGCACCTGGCGGCGCACGCGGCGGAGCACTACCCGGCGGCGGCGCTCGGGGCGTTCCCGGCCGAGTCGGACGCCAAGGTGGCCATCGTGCTCGTGTCGAACAAGTACTCGCCCAACAACTTCTGGAACGGGCGCTGGCGCAGCACCTACGTCGTGGACCCCGCGTCGGGCGCGATCGAGGGCGCGATCAAGGTCGACGTGCACTACTACGAGGACGGCAACGTGCGCATGCTGACGGAGAAGCCGGTCAGCGCCAGCAGCGGCAGCGGCGCCCAGGACATCGTGAGGAACGTGGCCGGCCTGGAGCGGAAGTACCAGGAGGATCTGAACAGGGCGTTTGCGAACTTGAGCGAGGGCGCGTTTAAGGGCTTGCGCAGGCAGCTGCCCGTCACGAGGCAGAAGATCGAGTGGGAGAAGATCAGCGGGTACAAGCTGGGTCAGGATATCGGTGGTGGGAGCTCGAGGAGGTAAGGAGGCGATTCTTTTTTTGCTGTTGTTCTTGGCGAAAATGGGAGTGGTGGGACGCGGGTGATTGGAATTGTGACGAGTTGCTGATGTGGAGTGCAGTTGAGCGCGAGATTGGCGTAGAGCGCCTTGCGGGTAACAGTGTCGATGGACAGCGAGATAAATATGCATATTGATTTACAAACCATGCTCTCTGAGCGGGATCGTCAGCTGAAGTTGTCAGTCGTTGTTTTCGTTCAAGCAAACCCTCTCTCATGTGTTGTTTCCTTTCTGTCATGCCTTGCTCTATTGATTTCTATGTCAGCTGGGTTCCGCTCCATCACCGTTTCATGTGCATTCAAATGGCCTTCCTCTGGCTTGGCATGTCTTCTACCAGCAAACAGTGCAAGGTATTAGTCTCGGCGTCTTTAAGAAAAGAAGATGCCCTCAAAAAAGGAGACGGAGGATCACTGCCAAAGAGCGAAGGATATGCGGGCAAGAAGACCGCAGGGGTATCAAGCCGATCCTTAGGCTTTCTCGCCATTTCTGGCGCCGTAGTAAGGAAACAATCTTATAAGATCCTAGAAGAACCGCGTGCTGACTTTGACTAGAATCGCAAAAAGTTTCGGCCTAAAGTACTTCACAGGTGCGATATCTGTAGGGCGTTTGGTGACCGTATACGTCCTAAGGGTCCGACGTGGATGGCCTGTTCCCGCATCCGCACGCAATGGAACCACACAGTTACTATAGTGCCTCCTGGGAACAGCGCCGGGCGCCCGCTGCATTCCCTTCCCGGAGCATCCCTGTTCCGATCCGCACAGACGACATTTTAGTGGCTGCCCTTGGTGTTTATATATCCGCCTACCCTACCACCACCTCCTCTTTTCCTCTCCCCCATATCACCTTGTCCGTTCCCACTTGATTCACTGAAGCAACTCTTCAATTGCATCACTGAAGTAGCTCCCTGACTCGGTTTTGTCAGCCGATTTCGTCTACTTGACTCACTGATACCGTATACCGGCCCATCCTACACCGACCTACCGTGTACTAGCCCACCCACCCTGTATGTTGACCCCAGTCCACCTTACAACAGGAATATACTTTTGACCATCACCAGATATACTGTAATCACTACACTCACTCTTCGGTCATGTCGGGCAGCCCCGCGTCTTCTGGACCCATGTTCACCAACACCAACGAGTCTGGTGTTGCACCTAAGCAAGAGCCTCAACAGCCCGCCTCTGCTAAGTCCACTGACGCCAATGCCACACTCAATGACCAGGAGTCTATGCCTGGCTCACCCAATGGTCAGCACGCCACCGTCGCCGAAGACTCGCAACCCGCAAGCAGTACACTGAATCCCGCGCCGCTGGAAATGCTCTGGACGCTTGACAGACTGGCCGAGATTGGGAGGGATATCAAGGACAAGGCGACGACGGAAAGCGTAGACGCCGAGATGCCGGACGCTAGCAACGCACCTGAGGCCAACAAGGCACCTGGTCATCTCTCCCCCGACGGTCCTCGACACGACAACGATCACGCCGATATCTCACAGATATCGATCATGCCGACAACTGCGGAGATCTATGCTACCCGACCCGAGTACCTCCCTGTCGCTGACCCAAGCCTTTGGCACAAGCAGGGTAGCGCAGGCTTGATCGACCGTCGGTTCCGTCTCCTGCGCGAGGACACTGTCGGCCTGATCAGGGATTCGGTCAGAATATACCGAGGCATCTCCAATCAGTCGACACGCCACCTGAACCGTGAGGGTGAGTTCACCGTGCGTACGAATGTCAATATCCACAGTACTTTGGGCTTTGACCCATCTGGCGGATTGCTCTTCTACGTCGATTTCAGGCAGTCACCTGATGTCCTGGACAAGATGCCTGACAAGCGGGAAGAGTATTGGATGAGCAGAGAGGGTACCCTGGTCTGTCTTATGGATGATGTGGAAGGCTTTGTCTTCTGCACTGTCGGTGCCTATGGCAAGCTGTCGTCTGAGGACTACAACTATTCTGCCGACAGAGCACGCATCCCTCTTCGTCCAGTTGTGCCATCTGAGAGGCACACAGGCATTCTTCTGGGCTGGCCAAACATCAGTGGTAGGGATCGCAACTACACCATGCTGGAGTTCCCGAACTTCAAGACGTGGGCTTGCATCCCGCAGCTTCATGCTCTTCAGAAGATGAACAACTTACCACTGTGTGACCTGGTGGTACCTTCGACCCTTCCTGGAGCCCCGTATGTGTTTTCTCCGGCATATTCGATGCAGACTGGTTTTCGCTTTGACCTAAGCAAGGTCATGCAGGAGCAAGGTGGTGCCTTGTTGGATGTATCCGCTCCTTTCGATGTCAATCGACTCGAAGCCTGCTCCAATCTGGACGGTGGCCAGTCTCGAGCCCTTGTCCACGCTCTGACTCATCGCATGGCGCTGATTCAAGGCCCACCTGGCACTGGCAAGAGCTACACGGGTGTTGCTGTCGTCCAGACTCTCCTTGATAGCTTGCCTGACGACACATCTGGACCGATCATCTGTGCTAGCTTCAAGAACGAGGCACTCGACAGCCTTCTTGAAAAGCTGCACGAGGTTGGGGTTGACAAGATCATCCGCGTTGGAAACTTCTCCAAGTCAACTCTCCTTGCCGAGATGACTTTGGCGAAGCGGTCCAAAGATATGAAGCGTCCGCGGGAGCTTCATACCAAGATGAACAAGCTGGCACATGCGCTGCAGTCGACAAGGGAAAGGATTCCGGAACTTCTTCGTGATCTACCAATTGCAGACTACGAAAGGGAGAGGCTTCTTGCCGCGATCACAAACCTGGTCTCCAGCTGGTCAGAAAAGCAAGCAGCGTACGACGAGGGCTGGGAGGAGCACCGGCTGAACGTCCTGAAGAGCGCACGGGTCATTGGTGTGACGGCTGGTAACTTGTGCCACCACCAAGCGCTCTTCGAAAAGCTTGCCGCCAAAGTCATGGTCTTCGAGGAGGCCGCGGCAATGCCTGAGGCCAATGCTCTGATCGCGTTGCTCCCCAGCCTGGAGCACTGCGTCTTGATCGGAGACCACTTGCAGCTTCGTCCCAAGGTCAACCGACGCAAACTGGACATGAGCAATGAGGACTCCGTGAAGTACGCTTATGACATGTCCCTCATGGAGCGTCTTGTTAGCTCTGGCCTCCCGTTTGCGGCGCTCGACACCCAGTACTGAATGTCCCCAGAGATTTCCAGGCTCTGCAGGAGGACACTATATCCAGGAATTCAAGATGCCGCACATGTCCAGCTGTATCCCACGGTGCCTGGCTTGAGGGAGCGTATCTTTTGGTTTGATCACGAGGAGTCCGAAGCCATCGAAGAGGTTGCCGGTTCGAACAAGTCCAACAAGAACAATTTCGAAGCAGTGATGATCGTGGGCTTGGTCAAGCACCTTCTTGCGCAAGATGGCATTCAGCCACACGAGATTGCCGTCATCTCAATGTATGCCGCCCAGTCTTGCTTGCTCCAGCAAATGCTTCAGCAGCTGTTCCCAGTCCAGGCTTTACCGGGTCAGGGTGAAGTTGGCGACGAAGAGCAATCCGCAACACGACAGCGGAAAGCTCGAGTGCCGGGTGCTATCGTAGTGGACACTGTGGACAGCTTTCAGGGCGAGGAGGCCAGAATCGTCATCTTGTCACTTGTCCGGAGCAACCCACAGAACAACCCTGGTTTCCTCAATACTGTCAATCATGCCAATGTGTCGCTCACGCGCGCCAAGCATGGCATGTTCATCTTTGGCAATCGTAAGACCTTCCAGACCCTGCCATTCTGGAACCACGTCACTTCGATCCTGGAGGAGACCAGCAGCATCGGTCATGCCTTACAGATTGAGTGCCCGCGCCACCCTGACAAGCACATCCAAGTCTACCGACCCGATGACTTCAGTTCTCTCAGTCCCAACGGCGGATGCACCGAACCTTGCGGACACCCCCTTCTCTGTGGTCACCAGTGCCATGAGCCGTGCCACGGTGAGGACCAACACAGTACAGTTTCTTGCAACGAGCCGTGCGAAGAGATACTGATGTGTGGGCACGACTGCGCCGGGACCTGTGGCAGCCGGTGCACGACCTTCTGCGAGATGCCACGATATAACTTGGATATCGAGCTTCCATGTGGCCATAGAGCACCCTGTGGGTTGGAGTGCGGGATGTACAGCCGGATGGAACTTCTTCGAAGCATGTGTAAAGAGGAATTCATCACCGAGCGTCCTTGTGGTCATGTCATTCGTCGGCGCTGCAACGAGGAGTTCACTCCCGAGCACGATCCGAGCTTGCCCTGCAAGGTTCCCTGCGGCTGGAAATGCCAACACCAGATTTGTTCAAAGCTCTGCAGTGACATCCATTTGCCGTGTCTTGAGGCCGAGTGCGCTGCTGGTTTGGAGGCTGAAACCACAAAGTTCGTGTTCAACGCTCGCAACAAGCACGCAAGCTTCATGGAAAGAGCACTACGCGAGATGGACTACCTAAGTGCGACTATCTCCAGCGTTGGACAAGAAGTCAGCGAGCCCTTATGCGCCTCCGCCACCATCGGCAGCGACATCAACGGCAAGAAGCCCATCCAGACCATCAATCGTCTCGCCGGCCGCTCCCGCCGCTACGAAAACGCCATCAACCTCCGCGCCGACCTCATCAAACAGGTCCACTCAAAGGTCAAAGGCGAGCGCGCCCTCCAGACCGCCTGGAACGCCCTCCCAACCCCGCAGCACCCGCGCCCACACCTACAGGAAGAGCTCCTCGTCCTCCACCTCGCCACGCGCCTCGAGCTCGCCATCGCCTCCGACCTCCTCACCATCCGCTCCCGCGCCGGCGCCTCGCGCGGCTCCCTCGCCCTCGACTTCGCCGCCTGCCGCGCCCGCTGCGCCCACCTCTCCGGCGCCGCCACCGCCCGCATGCTGCCCCGCCTCGCCGCCGAGGCCGACGTCCTCTGGGCGCAGTGGGCCGTGCTCGAGCGCAGGGCGCCTTACGCCGCCGCCGCGCAGGCGCTAAGGAGCGAGGCGCGGGCGCGGCTGGACCGCGCGGAGCGGAGCGACGCGTTGGACGTCGTTGCGCCGGCGCTGGGGATGGGGCTGCAGGGCGAGATCGTCGCTGCGGAGAGCGCGTTGGCGGATGAGGCGGCGAGGTGGGGTTCGGAGATTGGGGTTGTGGCGGATGGGTTCGTGGCTGGTGCGAGGGCGGTGGTGGAGAGGGGGGTTGGTGGGGTGTGGCACTTGTGCGTGCGGGGGCACTACTTCGTGGGGATGCGGAGCTTGGGTGTCCGGATTGTGGTGGTGGTTTGGGCTTTTCGCCGAGGATGGTGGGAGGTGGGGATGAGGGGGATGGTATGGAGGGGGTGGAGATGTTGGAAGCATCCGGTAAGTTGTCCTCTCACTCTCTACTGAGATTCACTGATGTTACATTTCACAGACGCTTGAACATTTGCGTTGGCTTTCTCAACGTTGTGTTCAAGGGCAGCTGGATGCCTTACGGGAATGGCAGCAGGACGACTGCCGTGTCTTTCTTCAGTATAATCTCGATGTCGCCCCTTGATATTGACCGAGGAGACCCAAGCGGATAGAGAGGTGCTACACAACAACCAGTAAAACTACTCAGCTAACACCATCCACCAATATGACTTCAGAGATGAAACCATCTCACAAAAGTGATGACTTAGTGTGGTGAAGTGTTATTATTAATTAAAAACAGCTTTGCCCATATTTCTACCTAGCTTTCCCAGCTCCACCTACTATGGACATCCTTTATGTTTCCATTTCTTGACTGTTACCGCGGCCTTTCCCTCCTCCAACAAGCTCATAAGAGTCAGAACCCAGTGGAACCCCATGATTTCCACACCCGAGACACCAGTGGGCTGCGCAAAAAGCATTAGATATTGGTGAAGACATGTGTCGTGTACAAACATACCTTTCGGATCTTTCTTTTCTGCAACCCACACAGATGCAATCTTCACTGCTGTCCAAAGTGTACGCAAAAACACCAGATCGGCAAGCAGAACGGCGACGATCATCGAAGCGGGGACTTTGGCCACCGGAACCTGGCAGAGGTAGCTATTGGAGATGGTGGAGGCTTTGATGCTTGGCCTGCCCGTCACATTTTTGAGAGATTCGTAGCTTCCGTTCGCTGGACCGGCGGGAACCCAGTCCACGCTGATGTTTCCATACTCTCTTGTGAATTGTTGGAGAGTTTCTTCGTCGAGGAGGATATTTGGTCCGGCTTGGACTCCAAGGTCGGCGAGGATGGTGCTGTAGAAAGCTTTTGCGAGAGTGTCGGCGGATCTGAGCATTGTGTCAAGAGCTTTGTCCGAGGCGATCTCGTCTAGATTATCTTGAATGTTGTGGTGGGAGTCCAGAAGCCCTGATTCGGATCCTGGCAGAAAATGAGAGGTAGCGTTGAGGAAGGTTCTCTCGGAGATATTCGAAGTGGTCATCGACGGCCAAAAATCTATCTCACTTAGTAGGCATCCTGTTTACGGCAGACAGGTCTTACTGATGGATCCCTTCAAAAACTGTTTTCCATTAGTTGCATTGTAATCAAGATTGTAGTCCTCCATTTTTCTAGCGGCGACAACCCAGGAGTAGGACCTGAAAGTGTTAGCATGGCTCTGATATGTGCACGGGGTAGCGTACATTATGGACTCTGCCCACCACATAGCTGAATTTCGGATGTTGTTTGGTTGGATGAACCGGAATAGGTTCTGCATTGGTGCACTTTCCCATGCTGTTTTGGTCTTGTCCCACATGACCTTGGCAGCATTTGCTGGGACGAGGTCATACTCAGTCGTTACGTTGAACGATATGTGTCCCAGCCGATTCTCTACGGAGCAGGACATGGCACCCTTTGATCGTAAGTACATTGATTGGCCCTGGGTCCGTTGTATACTCACGAAAACACCTGGCCCCCACCGCGACCAGGCCACTTGTTGAGCAGTACGACTGGCGCATTCCATTTCGATCTTGATGTAATTGATGGTGCAGTTTTCCAACGGATTGTTAAGATACAACAGAGATGAGCTGTCGGTCACACCGCCAGCTTCATCGCCCTTGATGCTGCTTATGGTGTAGATCAAGCCATTCTTGTCTGTATGGAAAGCTGCGACTTAGTCAGTTCACGTGGTCTGTTCACCTATCGTGTCATGAGATCTACCCACCCTGTTTTACGCCAAGATCCTTGGGCTCGCAATTCGGAGAAAGCTTTCACGGCGTGAGCAATAGCAATGCGGTGAATTCCGTCGAAATACCTTCTTTATCCCACCAAATCCTGGCCTGTCGTACCAAAGCTTTCTTGTAGTGGTTTCATTTGGATTTGTCGAATATTGGACGCTTCATGACTTAGCTTATATTGGAAAGAATATTTTGCTATCTTACCGAAGTTCATACCCCGCGGCAATGGTGTTGAATAACGAGAATAGAGTAGCCGCAACGACAAATATTAGAACGATGATCCATGTGAAGTATCGGAAAGGAAAAGGCCTTGAAATGGAGTACGAGAAGCTGAATTCCATGAATCAGAACGTCGGCAGTTGTGAATGGCGGAATTCATAGCCTTATGAATTGTTTTCTTAGCTCGATGTGGCTGCATTAAGTATGAATTTGCTTCAGCCTCATGTAGGGAACTGCCGAACACTTTGCAAGGGTCTTCAGGGCTGAAATATGTGCACGTAACCACGATAGGAAGAGACCTGCGAGATGTGACCCTCCAAGTGCTGATCACACGCGGCCTAATCTGCCCACAATACAACGCTCCCTCGCAGTGTCAGCTGTATGAGCCTACAAAGAGACAACTCCGCTGCCAGCAAAACAGACTTGATTGGTTGCTATGGCCTGAAGTTAGTACATCAATTACATAGATCACGAATTGAACGGATGCCTCCTGATTGTTGGTGTGACGGAAGGCGAGAGAGGTAAGTGATAACCGAGCTTGAGCCACACCCCCACCCCATCTATGCATTGCCCCACTCCCTAAAGGGGTTTCAGTGGATCGCAAGACCTTATTGATCCTAGGACATTACGTCAACTTCAAGGACACAGGTAGGGAAACCTCGCCGTCCGGTCGGACATGCCTTGCGGAGCGCCCGCGAAACAGCATGTTCTTGAATGTAGAGTAGTCGAAGCTTACTCCCGGGACTTGAACGGGATTTCCTCGAAGTACGAGTGGAGAAACTTGCTTTGTTTAGTTCTTCAGTTCTCTTTTGCGGCCATGGACATGACGAATGATTACATGCGTACATTGCACCACAGTAGACATAGTCATTAAGTCTAAGTCACTTTCGAAACCATGATGATTGGACATTATCTGATCCTTGAATTATTCTTGGAGCGGGTCGAAGAAGAAAGATCATACCTCTAATTAATCAAAGTTCTCGAGATTTGAGCAGTGAAACACAAGATGTGTGCGATCAAATGCTGTTAAGCCAACATCATTGTCCATGAAGCCGAGAAATACGTACAGATTGGTTACATTTCGAGCAATAACTACTGTGAACCCCTACTTCTTCAAAGCAAGGTACTGAGTCTCAAACCGCTAAACACCAGGAAACTTTTGATGCATTCAAGCCTCTAAAATACAAAGAATAACTCAGCTGCACGAAGCTGTTTGCGGAGTACGGCTTCCCCGGGCAAATTTTCCTCGGGCCAAAACTCCGCGGGCAACTGCTCTCTGATGGCTCCGCTGGACCGTTCGCTCCAGCCTTTGACATACCATTTGTCTTCGAAAAGGACGAATAGAGTAGTGAAATGCAGCAGGATGACCAAGGCAACTGGATGCCGGGCCCGGAGAAGCTCAACGAAGTCCTGCGTCACCATGGTGACCCAAGCCCAAGCCATGCCTACCTCCTTTGGCACATGTTCTGGGACGGAAGTGACGACTTGGTATATCTTCTGCAGACTTCTGATGGCATTGAAGCAAGGCCCCGCCGTTTACTCGGATCCAGTACAGCGGGCAAGCACCATGACTCGGAGACCGTCGAAGTATTTCTCGAGCGCGGGAGCGCATTTGGCGGGATGAGGCAAGCTGTAGAGAGGGCCTTGCATGGCCGCTTTTATAGGACCCTCCATGATCCAGTGCCATACGGTCGTGAAATCTCCCTGCTTTGTTGCCATGATGCGCTCGATCCCGCGGATGAGGACAAACTGCTGCATGACGTCGTCGAATGAGGTGGCTCCGTAGAATTCGCCGGCGAATACTGACATGGAATGCGGGGCTAACAATGATGCCAAGGCAAGGATAGCATGGCACGTGGATGGGGTTATGTGGTAAAGCTCCGTCCGAAATGAAGCTAAAGCAAGGTTCGATAGTGGTAACAGAGCGGGATGTATTTTTCTCGTGAGGATTGGTCCAGGTGTGCCAGATGAAAAGCGGACGTGGCGAGCAAGCCGTGCATTAAAAAACTGTGTGAAACGGCTTCCTGAGGAGCCCATGTCTGCCATACATCGCGAATGGGCTGCTTGTCCGAGAAGCTTACACTGGTTTTCGACGTGTAGTGGTGCATCAGATACAAGTCGGTAGTCCAGTCCTCGGGATACAGATCTCGGGGGCCAACGGTGGGCTGGGATGACCCTGCAAGCAGAGCATTCTACGATAGCGTCAGAGAAGGTGTGACTGGAATGTGGTGTACGAGCATACGTTTGTCGTCTGCGAATCAGTATTTTGCCGCGCGGCACAGTTGTTGCACGGCCATGGCTCGTTCCACTGGTATTCCAGCTCAGTAAGACAGATCTCCTCGGTGCGGCCGAGCTCCTGCCTTTACACGTCTCTCGTTGCATCGGATGTAGCCGCGTCGTGAAGTTTGGTTGCCGATGAGAGCAATAACTTTCAAGTCGATCAGGGGAAGGAGAATCCGCTGCTGTCTGTGTCGCACGTCAACAACCAATCGGTCCGCAGAGCCACGCCGTAGGGCTGCGCTAAAAGCGGGGGCTGTCAATACGAAAACGAGCCCAACATCCGAAAGTGAGCATGATGTATTCTTTAGCGGGCTTTCCCGCAAATATATTATCCTCGTTTACCTCTTGCTCCTCTAGACTACCTGATGGGTAGAAAACGCTGTTTCGCTTACTGGGTTCCTTCCTATGAGTTATGAGAGAGGGAAGGACATACTTGAGATCGCCAGCAATCCGCGCAGTATCCTTTCAAGGCTTGATTTCTCAGCACACTCGCGTCAATCGAGAAGTACTCCCATCTGAGGCAGTAAGAGATTCAAATAGACGTGATTCTTAGTATAATAACCGGATGTGTCATTCCCCCCCTCTATCGAAGTGTTGTGTAAACACTTTATTTTAAGGATTTGCGCCTGTCCGGCTTTGAGAGTCTTGTTGAACTAGTTGAAAGCAATACTTTCCCACACAGATCTGAGAGAGAGGTGAGGGCTAATGACCTTATGCTTTTCCATGCTTTATCTATTCACTCCGTTCTATCGAGAGAACCTTTACCATACTGGTTCTTTCCTAAAGTGATACGCACTCCAACAGTGTGCTTGCTTTGAGTTTAACGAGTTATTCCGATACCCTTCCCAGTTCACGCGCATCTCACTACTAAATGCCCAGAATCCCCAACACAAACTCCTCATAGAACGCGTGCCCCTCAAACGTCTCGTCCTGCCCCTCAACACCGCCCGACACCGCACCGACGGCGCGCGCATACACCGTCTCATCGTGCACAATATACTCCTTCGTCACATTCGCCACCAACACCTGCCCGCCACCCATCTCAAACCTCGCCTGCAGCCCCTCCGACACCGCCAGCCCAAAGCCGGGCGGATACGTTGCGTTCGCATCCGCCTGCCTGACCACCAGCGCCTCCGCGCCGCAGTCCACCGCCACCGCCTCGCCGTCCCTGGCCACGTACGCGCGCACCGTCTCGGTGTCGCCGTAGTCCAGCAGGCCGTACCACACGACTGAGTACGGCCCGAACCGCGCGTGGCCCCAGTCCCAGTACTTGGGCGACGTGATGACGGACGCGTCGCCCCAGTTTTTGTCGTGGTAGCCGATGCCGTCGTGGAAGGTGACGGCGGTGCCGTTGATGGTGAGGTTGACGGTGGCGGTAGCGTCGGGGATGGCGTTGGCCCAGTGGAGGTGGGGGAGGAGGAGTTGCGTGGCGTTGGTCGCGCCGTTCAGGGCGCAGGGGTAGTGGGCGGGTGCACGCTGTGCGGCGTGACTAGCGTTAGTAGCTGCCAATTGTGTGAAGTGGTGCGGTTGGGGAGAGGTTGACTTGCCGACTGAAGGTGGAAGGAGCCTTGGACGCTGATTTCGGGGGAGTCGAAGGTGATGGTGTATGTCACTTTCTGCGAGTCCAGACTCGTGCCCTGGAACTTCGCGCCCGAGCCCTTCCAGTCGCCTGATATGCCGTCAGGACCGCGCTCGATGACTATTCCATCGTCTGCCATGGCCTGGCCGAAGAAGGCCGTGCCGTTGGGGAATGTTCCGGATATCTGAACCGCCAGGGGGTGGGGGTTGTCCCTGAAGTCGCCCGTGTTGAAGAAGACAATGTTGAGAGCTTGGTTATCGGAGGAAGACATGGCGTCGAAATACCAAAAGTCAAAAGACGAACGATTGGCCGGGGTTTGCATTTTCGGGCCATCGAGATTACCGGGGATAGAAAGTTGTTCGATGGACACGCTGCCGTTGTGGTACTGAGGCGGGAGGTATAAAACAGTTCCCAGGGCTGAAGGCAGAACCAGCGTCAATGCTGCCGCCGCTGCCGCTGCTCTGAGAGTCGACATAGGTTCGGAAGAGTTGTTGAGCGAGTACAGGAAACGAGTAGTGAGGAGTGGTGGTCAGGAGCAAATAGTGCGAAGCTTCTGAGAAATAAATATACCTCCGAACCGTAAACCAAGGGGCTTAGCCGGCTGGGGTAAAGCTGTAGTCTACATTGGAGTGGGGCTTTGTAAGGGTTGGACGAGGTACACAGTAGTAGAAGATGACCCAAAGCAGCTAGCGGCGTCCGCTGTATACTGACGTACTCGTATCTTACTAAGTTTTCCGACAAATTCGCCAAGCAGAGCTCCATTGAAAGCAAGGCTGTTAATCTGTTGTTTCAATGTACACCACTACTAATTCTGGCGTCTCCACTAGTCTCGGTGGTTTCAAATCCAGTCTACCGCGCAATTTGTCCCGAACAGATATGACGCCTGCTTCCCGCTAAAAGAGTGCTCCGGTAACCAAAACCCCATACCGTCTTTGGGACAGTCGACGTATGTATCATGCACATGATGTTTACCAAGAAAAAAAAAAAATTCGCCACTTGAACGCCACGCCTCCTTCGGAATTTGGTTTATCCCAGATCAGGTCGACGAAAGCTTCATTGAAGTCTCTCACGGAAATCTAATGTACACCTTGATCTCCTCACGATCATTGAACCGCCTATAATACTCCGGCGCCTCCTCGATCCCAATCTCCGCACTCTTGAAAAAACTCGGCTTCGCCCTCCCCCCGGCAACCAGATCCACCAGCCGCGGCGCCACCAGCTTCGGATCCACCGCGGCGCCACGCCAGCTCAGCTCCTTGGCGAAGAACGCCTGGTGCGGGAACGAGATGTTCTGGGGGACGGACTCGGCGTTGGGCGCGGGCGGGCGTGTGGGCGGGCTGCGAGATGTAGACGCCGACCTGGCCGACGCCGCCGCGCAGCCCGGCGACGGCGACGGCGTTGGCGATGACGACGCGCGAGTCCAGCTGCCCACTCGCGTTGACCGCGCCCATGCCCACGCAGTCGACCGCCCGCCGCACCCCGCCCGGCTCCCGCGCCAGGATCTGCGCCACCGGATCCGACAAGGCGAAGTCGATCGGGATGGCGCCGATGGACGCGGCCCGCGAGAGCCGCATCGGGATGCGGTCGATGGAGTAGACGCGGGTCGCGCCGCGCAGGATGGCTGAGTATGCGGCCATGAGGCCGACGGGCCTGGCGCCGAAGACGGCGACGGTGTCGCCGGATTGGAAGCCTGCGAAGTCGAGTACGGTGCAGCCGGTGGCGAAGATGTCGGCAGTGGTGAGGTAATCTTCTTCGAGCTCCGGAGTGGTGGTTTCGGCGGTCAGAGGAATGGGGATCAGACTTTCGTCGGCGAAGGGAACGCGGGCATACTCGGCTAATAGAAGCGCGGCGAGATGAGTAGGAGGGACTTCTCAACGACGGGACCACCCAACTACTCAAATTCACTGACCTTGGAGTCCACCAAGAGTGCTTCCAATGCCATAGATATCTGGTGGCAAGGGGTCCATCTCAAGCCTGCCACTGGACGGGATATCCGGAATGACGACATAGTATTGGAATATTGATGATGGCAGTTCAATGAGTGGATTCTTCGTGAAGAGGGAAGGGAGGTGGGGGACGCCCCCTTCTTAACCGTCTCGCAGTGGAATGTAAATACACGTGATACCAACATGACCAAAATTCAACACATAGTCTCCCACTTCATGGCCGCCCACTGCACTTCCAAGCTCTGAGATGTACCCGACCGCTTCATGGCCCACTCCCCAAGGTGGTTTGGTCCCTTGCAGCCCGTGGTAAATGTGCAGATCAGAACCGCAGATAGCAGAGGTTGTGATGCGCACAATGGCGTCAGTTTCATTGAGGATGGTTGGCACAGGGAGATCTTGTACAATCATCTGGTAGGGGACACCTTCATAGACAACCCCCCGCATGGTAGCGTTTGCAAAAGAGTCAAGTGACATGGTGGCGACCGAGGCAGGCGGTTGTCCGGGGCTGTACGTGCACCTATTGCGCGCGTCAGCCCTGACTTATAATTACTCCATTGCCAAGAAATGGTGTCATCCAAACGACGTCAAAGCCTCCTGTTTTCCATTGTTAAAACGAGGTGGAGGGCGGAGCGGGAAGTTGTGATGTGGGGCAACATTGGCAACTTACCCAAAGCTCGACTGTGTGCCGCCTGTACATGAATAGGGCTGCATCCACCCAATGGAACAGCGCGGAGATCCCGTTCCTGCCAGCCCTTTGTAGCTTAACCGGAACATCTAATAGTTTGATAAATCTGATTATAGAAGGTGGTAAACTGGCTTTAGGAGAATATTTCCTTGTTGCGTGGTACATGATGGTCACGACAACCAAGGTCTCATGCCATTAATTTCGAGGGATGGGGAATGGAAAGTAGACGTACAAGAGAGTTATCCGTTGTGACAATGTACCAAAAACCCATCCGGTCACCTTTCAACATTAGCGGGTAAGGAGGAGCACAAAGGGTGTAAAGAAAAGTATAATAGACAACACACAGGATCCTTTCGACTGACTGACCCTGTTTGAATCAGAGGTGCCATACCTTGCGGACGCAGCACGAAGTGGACCCCTGAAGCGAGTTCACGCGGCCCGCGCGGCGCTCCCGCTTCGGGACTACGGGTATGGAGAAGGATGACCCTTGCTCGTATTTGCCTATTCTTCTCAATTCAAGTGGCTAGCCGAAGTAGGATCGTAGTAGAGACGTACTTCTGAGGAAGGATAATTATCTATTAGCTGAATGTTCACTTTTAGTAGAATTTGTGCAATTTCTCATTTGTATAACTGCTCAACCAATACCTTCCGGCAGACCATGAAGGAAAAGCACGAAGGGAGCAAAAGAAAACAAAGAAAAGAAGAAAAGTAATAGCTACGGCTGAGTAAATTTGGAAAACCAATCCCTCAGATTTTGCCACTTGTTCCGCAGCGCGCGCACCGGTGGCCGGGCAATCAAAAACACCACCAAAGTGATAGGCAGTGCAACGACAAAATACAGCCAGAACAGAGAACCTCCCGGCGCCATATCATCACTCATGCTAAAAAGGCCTGACGTGAATGTCAGAGGGACAAATATAACAGCCAAATATGTCAGCCGCGTAACGCTGGACGTCTCAGCCAGAGCCCTGCGGCTGTCAACGATCTGGACCATAGACGTGACAACGGGCAAAACGCTCTCAAGTCTGCTTCCGTACTCTTGAACCTCTGTGGCGATGTATTTGTAGTCTTCTTCCAACGCGGCAAGGCCATCATCTTTTGCTGTGTCGACGGAGCAAGCGCCCAGAAATCGGAGTACTGCTTGAGTCTTCTGGCGTGTCGAGAGGATTCGGCGGCGCCAGCTCTGCAGGGAACTAAGATCGGACTTCAGCCTGTCGAGTTCCTGGGTCAATGTGGAGCTGCCGTCTAGATCTTCGAGAGAATATTCGTATTCCTTGATCGTTTGCCGCATCACAGTCAGGTAACTCATCCACTCTTCCGCAACGATCTTCATCGGATAGTAGGCGAGTGAAGCTAGACTCGGCTTATCTGGATCGAAGCTTGCGGGCGTTTCCAGTGACCAATAATACAAGAAGTCGTCAAACAGTGATTGCCGATGTGGACCATCCTTCTGTTTTGTGAACTTGGAGAAGAGCAGCGGATCTCGGAAGTCTTCATAACCTCCAAGGAACAGCTCAAATGGTACCTGGACGGACTGGGCCTCATGCTTCATCCCGTTGACAGGAAAGAAATTCTGGGTGATGGGCGGGTCGAGGAGAATCACACCTGGAAAATTTAGCGACGGCATTTCATGCTATTGGGAGCAACCTTACAGAACCACGTGCCATCTGGAAGCGTTGTTCTGAGCACAGAGCAGCATTGCTGTGCTAGAGCAAGCCGTCTACCTTTGCGGGAGGATAAACGAGAGCCTGCTGGCAAGACCATAATCTTGCGATGTATGTTTGATTCGGGCATGAGTTTGCGAACGGATGCCGAACTATCCTTGAGTTGCAAAGTTCTATGGTAGTAAATGTTGACGAAGTCTCGTGGTCTCAGTCGTGATGGGAGTACCGCCATTTCTGGAGTCTTGGATGTCCCGTCTCTCCATGGCGCGTGAATATGTGAAGCAAAGAATAGAGGGTCGATATCGAGGTCCTGCCCAAGCCTTGCAATAACTTTCGGGTCTGGATCTTCCACCAGGAGGAGACGTCCTTGCAGTTGAGAATCGTTGCTTGAGTTGAGGATGGAGGGAAGAAAATTCCCATCCACGTCTTCTAAGAGAGGAGAAACTCGATCCGAACAATATTTGAGAGAGGCGATTCGGCAGGGATACCTGAGTGAGGCCGAACTGTCAAGGAATCGATGCAAGTAGGATAGGCAAGGATTTCGGTGAACTTGTTGTGAAATGTAATCCAAATACTCTTGCATTTCGTAACTGTGCCAGTAGGAGTTAAGAACAACTTTGATGTATTATTAGGCAGTCGATTAAGGCTCTAGTGGTGGGCTGGCCGCCTTGCTCAGCCCCGAAGTGGGGTAGAGCAGGTCATGCATGGCGGTTGCCAGCTTTCCTCCAGTCGCGAAATCGGACATTGCGGACCCTGGTCAGCTCGTATGGAATCCTGGATATTTCTAGCCCAATCAGGCCGACATTGCATATTCGGGTAAGCGGGATGTGTAGTTCATGCCCATTAGCGCTTCGATCACGTGTCATGCACAGCTGCAAGGTTTGCCGGACTTCTGCAAAGTAATCACGGGCCCCACATTTCGAGTCGTTTACATCTTGTGATATGACAGCCTTTCCCACTGCATTCATGATAGCTGATACCTAGTGGTCGATAAGGAGGCATGGTCGCCGCCCGCAAGCTGGCGTGTTTTTGTAAAAAGAAAATCTTCCTGTCATCTTTGTTCAGGCGCGTTGGTAATGTAGTTTTAGATATACGGCAGATAAATGTATTACACATGATAGCGAAAGGATTCCGAGTTTATACGGGGTCAGGTAGGCACGCGGCTGCCTGGCATGTTGTGAAACCGGTGTATGCAAGCAATCTCGTTCTGATTCGCTAGTGTTGTTGCGTGATACATGTCACTAAGTGTGCTAGAATACGAGGAGTCGAGTCTATTAATGGAGCTTCCGCTGGCAGAATTCAGGGCTCCCAGCCTCGCGCAACTTTTTTATATTCGCATCAAGCCTTACTCTTCAAGCGTAATATTATCTTCACGAAGTGCAAACCGCGCGAAGGTAAGTCTACCTTCGTAGCAGCAGAGGTGAATCAGACTTACCTTTACGATTCTGAAGCGCACACGCCGTAGTTTTGAACATGGAGCAGAGCGAGTTGATTAAGCAATTCCTCGCGAATTACAAGCGCAAAGACAAGGCGCATTACGAGAGACTAGCGACTGAAGCAAAAAGCATTTGCGAGAAACGACTTCGAAGCTCGGCAATCCAGTCTCAGGTCACCTGTCGTGTCAAACAATCGGACTCACTTCGAAAGAAGATCCTTGGGCGGAACGCCTCGATCCCCGGGGGTTACAAGAGCGTCAAAGAAATTGAGAAAGACATTGTAGATCTTGCTGGAGTCCGGATCGCTCTTTACTTTCCGAATCAGAGAACAGTAGTCGAGAAGATTATTGCCGAAGCATTCAAAGTTCATGAGGAAATTCAACACAGCAGCGAAGATCGAGAACCCGAGACCGTGGACTCTAGAATCTCCACGAATAATCAGGAAGACAATGGAGAAGAAAGAGCCTATTTTGCCCGTTTCTCGGGATACAAGGCGAAGCACTATCGGGTTTGTCTTCTGGCTGAAGAGGAGGCGGATGAGGACAACGACATGAGTGATAGTCTGGATATCAATCCAGATATCATTGAGATCCAGGTCATCTCCATGTTACGTCATACCTGGGCGCAGGTTGGTCATGACCTAGTCTACAAGCAGCTGAGCGGATCGCCATCTACCGAAGAAGAGAGAATTCTTGACGGTCTCAGCGGTCTTATCCAAGTCGGTGAGGTCCTTCTCGAGCAACTACACGACGTGAATCAAATTCGATCGAATTCGCAAAACATCAAGTTTGCCAATCAATATGAGTTAGGATCCTTCCTTGCCGCGAGGAAACTTCAACAAAATTTGGGACCGGATCTTGCTGCGCGCAAGCTGCAACCGGAAATAAATATTGGTTCGCTGGAGACTCTCCTTGATTTTCTAACTGTCACGGGCCATGACAACCCTAAGGCTTTGAACTCTGCACTGGAGGCTCTGAACAAAGCGAGTAGCTTCGATGAGGACTACATGCTATATCTCAACCGAAATCAATTGCTGTCAAAGCCGAACCTTTCGGTGTTGATAATGGAGGTAATCCTGTCTCGCGTGGACAAGGCCTCGCTTTGGACACCTGGAGAAGAGGTCGACGCTGAGCAAGCCTACAAAAAAATGTGCAAGATCATGGTCATGTAGCAAATTACGTCATTGTATGTTAGTCCATCTATAGTTAGCGCAAGAGGAGGCTATATAAGGGGACCTCCCCAACCCTCCTCTCA
>RKSS01000726.1:72479-106201 GCA_009829855.1 Neofusicoccum kwambonambiense | reverse complement strand
TGGTGGGGGCGGGATTGGGGGTTTTGGTTGGGGTTGCGGTGTTGGGTGGGAGGGGTTTGTGAGGGGAAGGGTTGTAGTGAAGGGAGGCTTGGGGGAATGGGTGATGGTTTGAAGAAAGAAGGAGAGATTGTACGATTGATGGGGAATGCGGGAATGTTCATGCAGCCGCCTGCCTTTCACGTGCGTGCTATGGTATCACTCACTGCTGCAATCGAACGAAAAAGACCTGTTTATCTGCTTTCCGCTGTGTCTCCCATAGCCTCATTCCTGGATGGAATTGTAATGAGTGACTGCCTTCCAAAGTTGACCCCGTCTAACCTTCCGACAGTCTTTAACCCGTTGTAATTTACAATTTCCCCGCCATTCTAGCCGTCTGAGAGGGACCCTACCCTAGTTTTACAACCAAGAGAAATTTGGATGAGGAACTATTTTGACGCTTGAAAATGAGAGATCCATGTAGATGCTGCGATTTGAACCCTCCAGGACGGATAAGAGAATGCTATTTGATTCTTTACCTTCTCCTCTTCGACCAGACTTTGACGAACTCAGACTTCTCCTTAACCCCCAGACCAACACGCTTCACTCGGCCCAAGCGTGCCAAATCCTCTCCGACGCGGTCAAGCACCTTCTTCTCCTCGGGACTGAGCTCAGCATATTCCGAAATACCCTCTCCAAGCGGGGTGCCTTCAAATGCATTTGAGGAAACCCGGCTGCCGGGCTGGGGCGAGTGGTCGCGAGCGGTCGAGGTGGAAGATGCTTCAAGCTTGAAGCCGGCAGTGTTGAAGACAGCCTCGGCGATCCGCACGCGAATGCAATGTGTGGGCTTGGAGCACAGGTTCCACAAAAACTTCATGTATTTGCCGGGGATGGGTGAGGTGACGTCTGCCGGGGTATAGCGTAGACTGACGGGGAAGATCTTCGTCTTGGCCGGAACCGTCAACAGGCTGGGGCTAAACGGGAGTATACCACGACCATTGGTGGTAGTGCACTCGGGGAATACGACAATAGATGTATCCGGATTTTGCGCGATGAGCTTCGCAAGGGGAACGAGCGTGGCGTTCGGTGGCGGAGTGCCAGAAGGAGGGGATAGGGCGTGGAGGATTGCACCGAAGCAGGTCACACGCTGGACGAGTCGCGTGGAGGGGTACGAGATGGTGAAAATAGGGTCGAATATGGCGGCAAGATAGAGGGCGTCCAGTGGCGAGGTGAAAGACGAGGCGATGACTGTGCCCTCGTGCGGCAGGCGCTTCTTATCTTGCTTCGCCAACGAGCTGCAGTGGCACATGTTAGCAGCGTCCGGCCACGACCGATTGGCCTGCTCACCCTCTCTTGACGCCGTCAATCTGCAGGTCTATCCACCAGACGCCAGGAATGCCCAGCATACACCATAGCGCAGCTTTCCGGACGAGCGAGCCGACAGGGAGCCAGCTCAGCAGCAAGAAGTAGACGGCGGAGGCGGTAAACAAGAGCGGCACGCGACAGGCGAAGAGGAATATGTGGAAGGGGAGAACGAGCTTCGAGGACTCGGTGGTGACCGGAAAGAAGGGGGCCACTCCGGTGCCTGCAGGAGGTGTCAGACAACGCCGAATCGCGGGAGCTTGAGGCCAGCATACCTCTGTCGCGGAACTGCGAATATTTCTCCATTGTGGGCGTGGGCTTGGAGGGCGGGCAGCAGGCGCAACGGCGAGCGTGGAGGTACGGCAGCGAGCGAGCTTCACGCTGCTCCGTTCGGTGCCCGCAGCACGCAGAACGCCGTCGGCAGCGTCGCAAAAGGTGTTGGTGCAGAGCGGCCGGGGCAGTGACGTTCATGTGAAAGCTGCGGCCCCGGCGAGCTTAGCTCAGACGGGCTGAGTCAGCAGCGCCGTCGTTGCGTCCGATCGCGCGGGTCGGCGGGACAGCCGAACTGGGCGAGTTGATGGCCCGTGCGGGATTGTTTACGATTTGCCTTCTCCAGCCGGCCAAGCGACAACCAGCAGCGACCGCAACCGCCCGCACACCCGCTGGCCACCACCGCGCCCAAACACCTCGCCGCCCCGCCTGCTGCCAGCTTGCGATGAGGAGCTTATAGCTCTCGCTGTTTGCCCGCGCTACTGTTATTCCTTCTCTTCGTCACACCCGCCTCGCCAGAATGGACTCGCACGAGAATTCGGTATGCCGCATGCTGCATCTGCACCCCAGCCCATCCCAGCTGCAATTGCCGCTGACACTCGCTCTCGCAGCGTCCTACCGGCATCAAGCCGCCCAGCAAGCTCCCCGCGCTGTCCTCCGGCATCGCGCGCGGCCTCCAGGAGTTGTCCGCCAATGACAACAACTCGCGCGCAATGCCGCCGCCGGTGGTGGGCACGAAGCACAAGACAACCGGCCGTACGTAGAACAAAACAGCATCCAGATCCCGCCATGTGCTAATGCACTCAGCAGTCCCAGAGCCGGCGACCAAGCGGAAGACCCTAGCGGAGAAGGCTGGAGAGACCAGAAGCTCCAAGGTCCCCGCGCCGCCGAGCTCAAGGCCGGTCAACGGCGCCGTCAAGGCCATGACAGCGGCAGGTATCCGCAATGGCGCCCACTCATCTTCGGTCTCAGCAGCTTCGACACGCCTGACTCGCTCCAATTCCAACACATCCTTCGCCAACACCTACAGCCATGGCTCCCGCTCCTCTCGACCGCAGACGTCAATGTCGCATTCGCGGAGCATGTCGCAACAGACGCCGTCAAACCGCCCTCATACTTCCATGGATACCAATGACAGCGACCCGCCATCAATGGGCAAGCGCAAGGGTACAGTACCTATTTCTATTTCAACTTGCGTTCCGGTAGAAGGAGTAAAGTCTGCAAAGCTGCGCGGGAGCCACAGCAGCCAGTACGACAACGTCTCGTACCGCAAGAATTCTCGCGCAGCCCAGACCGCACAGCAATTTGCGAAAAGGACTTTTTCTCAGCCTGTCCAGAACCTTCAGATTCAACATCATATTCAGCCCCACCAGCATGTTGGACACCCGAAGTCTTCCCGGGATGTGTCGCTTTCGACGCAATTCCAGTCGCTGTCCATTTCCGATGGGACCAAGGACTGCATTCCGGAAGACGAGGAACCGCCTGCTACACCTTCAATGATACCCCGTCCTGTATTCTCGCAGCTGCAGCCTCAACAGCAGCAGCAGCAATTCCCCCCAGCAACCCCATCAAGTACTCGCTATCGCGCGTCATCTCCTTCTAAAGAACCTGTTACGCCATATTTGAGTAAAGATTCTAACGTACGTGGACCTCTTGTAGCATGGGATACGAAGGGCCGTCTCGAAGACATGGAGGCCCTTTACGGCGAGCTCAGGCAGCAGATGCAGAGCACCACGACCGAGCGTGCCAACATGAAGGAGAACATTGAGATTTACAAGACCAAGAGTATGTCAGAGTCTCTTTCATCTATTCGCGGCTCTCTACTGGAACTTGTTGCCACCCACTACATTACCACGCCAAAGAGCCTGAAGTTAACACTCAACCTTACTACTGCAGTCAACGAACTCGAAGCTATGCGCGTGCAACTGTCGGCAAAGGTCGACACGTACCGTTCCGACCTGGAGGATTCAAGGCTGAAACTAACCCAATCCGAACTCGCCCTGGAGACTGCGAAGAAGACACACGCTTTTGAGCTGAAAGACTTGCAGAGGCAGAGTGCCCATGAACTCAAAGACTTACAGTTCGAGCACGAGAGAGAAGCGTCGAGGCTCAGACAGGATGCGGCCAGGAAGTCGGAAGAGATGCAAAGGAAGCTAGAGGACCAAGCTAGTGACTTGAAGAGGGAGTATGAACAGAAATTCGCGGAGTTGAAGAAGGACTTGGAGGCGGAACTCGAGAAGGAGCACCAGCTGCGGATCAAAGAAGTCTCCGGGTTGAAGACGGAGGCCGACCTCTACCACCAAAATGCGGGTGTCCACCTGGAGCGGAAAGATCGGGAGTTGAAAGAGCTCAAGCACGAGAACGAGCAACTGCAGGCCGATATCGAGCGCAAGACCACATTGGAGAAGAACCTGCGCGACAAGCTTTCTGAAGCTTCTGCCAACATCATGACCCTCGAAAGCTCCAACAGCGCTATGAGAGCCAAAATCAACTTCCTCGAGTCCGACAGCCAAGCCCAGTCGTCGGCCTTCGGAGAGCTTCAGAAGCAAATGCAAGAGGCCATAGATGCCGCGGAGGAAGCTAAGGCCAAGCTCCGGATCGAAGAGACGCTCCGCCGGAAACTCCACAACCAAGTGCAGGAGCTCAAGGGAAACATCCGTGTCTTCTGCCGTGTCCGGCCGCCGTCTGAGATGGAGGTGCCTCAGGCAGCAGAGATTGCGTATCCAGACGCGGATAAGGACAGTAAGGAGGTTCTCATTCAAGGCCCAGAGCAGAAGAGCGCCATGGGTACTGTCACGCGTTCAACAAACCCCTTCACGTTTGACCGCGTCTTCGGCCCTGGTTCCCAAAATGCCGAAGTCTTCGAGGAAATATCCCAGCTTGTGCAATCAGCGCTTGACGGATACAATGTGTGCATTTTCTGCTACGGTCAGACTGGCTCGGGCAAGACTTTCACCATGTCTTCCGTGGACGGTATGATTCCTCGTGCCGTTCAGCAAATCTACACAACTGCCCAAGACCTTGAGGAGAAGGGTTGGAAGTATAGGATGGAGGGTCAGTTTGTCGAGGTTTACAACGAAAACTTGAACGACTTGCTTGGCAAGGCCGAGGAGCTCGACAAGAAGAAGCTTGAGATCAGGCACGATCCTGCCAAGAAGACAACGACTATTACTGACGTTACAACGGTTACTCTTGACAACCCGGAGAGGGTGCAGGATATGCTTTCCAGTGCCTCACGCAACCGCAGTGTCGCGGCTACCATGGCGAACAGCCGCTCGTCTCGTTCGCACTCTGTCTTTATTCTCAAACTCAAGGGCGAGAACTCCATTACCGGCGAGCGTAGTGAGGGCACACTGAACCTCGTCGATCTGGCTGGTAGTGAGCGTCTCAGCCACTCAGGTGCAACGGGCGACCGTCTCAAGGAGACTCAGAACATCAACCGCAGCTTGAGCTGTCTCGGCGATGTCATTAGCGCGTTGGGCTCCGGCAAGGATGGCGCCCACGTGCCGTACAGGAACAGCAAGGTAAAGCCTCGTCAGATTGCCCGGTATCTGTGGCCAGTAGCTGACCACACTGTCACAGTTAACTTATCTACTGCAAAACTCTCTCGGGGGCAACTCCAAGACGCTCATGTTCGTCATGATCAGTCCGCTGCAGCCGCACTTGCACGAGACTATTACGAGCTTGAAGTTTGCGACCAAGGTACGCCACATCGTCTACGGCATTAAGATTTATGAACATGCCACGATTGTTTTACTAACAAGGTCTCGCAGGTGCACAACACTCACATTGGTACTGCCAAGAGGCAAGCCAAGGTCAAGGACTAAGGTTAAGTGCCTTCTCCATCCTGGATTCAGTGTTTCTACGAAAGATATTGGTGCCTGGTACTTGTGACGACTTCGAGTGTCAGGCCAATGTACAGGAAGACGGCGACGAACCAGGATGGGGTGTTCTCTCTTCTCTGTCTTTTTCTTGCTCTATATCACGGCTACTACTCGCCTGCGCTTCCCGTCCTCTACGTCGGATCTTGTTCGACATTGCCGCGGCGGGCGAGGCATTACGGGCGTTTTGAGGTGTTGGTATTAATGGCTGGAAAACCCAACCGCTGAATTACTCGGTTTCCTGGGAGGCTCAACGTCTTTGCTCCTACCAGATTTTCGGAGGAGGGAAGACCTGGCTGGGGATCTGAAGGGCTGGGTGGGAGCACGAGGCGTTCCTTTGGTTGAAAGCGTTGGCTGGTGGACGGAATTTTTGGGGGATGGGGGATTTTGCTTTACTTGTCTCTTCTTCTTGGACCTAGTATGGTTCTAACTCAATGAAAACGTCTTTCAGAACGAGTAGCTGTGTTCGTGCGTGTGATTTTATTACCCACGGAGAATGCCAGGGAGGTACTCATATGACCGACTGGTTGGTACGGGGCTCGTCTTTGAGCATCGTCCACTCAAAATTAACAATAGCCGTCACTTTGGCGCATCAATCAGTGTGGTTTCACCAACCACATTGTGCTCTTCTTCGTTCAATGTTTATAAAGCGGACATCTTTGGCCACACTTATCCTGAGTTCACCCGTAGAGAGAGGTTCTCCACGCAGAGATTCACGCCGTGCACAGAATTTTCTTTCTTTTATTTTTCCCCCTCATTTGCAAATGCGGCCGCGCATTATCAAGCACTGCTGAGATTTCGTAATGCCGAGCAACTTGTCAGTGGTCCACGTGGCAGGTTTCACAGCATCAGCCGCAGCGCTACCCCCAGCCAGGATAAGCCAGACAGACGCATGGTCGGAAAATATCCTCGTGGGCTCTCGAATACGTTCGGCCAGTTATCAAAATAATTGTCTCAACGATATATGGGGTTATAAATCCCGAGTATGGCATTGTTTTTATTACTACTGTCCTCATTGCGGAAACTCATGAAAGAACATCCTTCCATTAATGTTGAAAGGGATCCGGAGACTATAATCGGGCGTCCGTACGTTTGTACAACAATAGGATGCAGCATCCTCGTTTGCAACTACGCGAGTCTCACCGCTACTTCTAATCGTACTCTGGTCTCATGAATTCCTAGCATTCCTTGCGAGACATTTCGACTTTATCGGAGTGGTTTTGAACTATTCAATCAGATGTTCTTTGAGCTTTCAGGATACGACGGCGCAGAATTTCGCCCAAGAAGTTCGCGCAGTCCGAAAGTGTGAGTTGGATATGGGCAGGTCTCCTCACCATTGCCGATTGTTGCGCTATGCCGGCTTCATTCACTCACACAGCATACACAATCTCATGTAAGCATTAAACACCAACCTCTTGGAGTGCCTTCTTAATATAATTGTGCCGGAAGGTTTGAAATTGCTTTTGCTGGCCCACATTCTGTGCGAGAACTCTGCCCAGCTACCAATTCCCGGCCCTGACGTGCGAGCTTGCAATAATAAGCCATGGTATTACACAATTAGAGTCTGCGGTTGCACGTATACTCCCAACAGATAATTAAGATGAAACTACGTGGGGTAATGGAGTCATAAATGTACCACACGAAGCTACAACATAAAGTGGCATCTCGCTCTGCGTTCCTTCCGCATTCCCTCCGCGTCCGCTTCGCACCACTCCTACAGGCAACGCCAACTTCCTGAGCCTATCCTTCCTTGATAACTAAACGTTTCTGTTTCAATATTACAGCAGACAGGCCATCGCTCAACCGATTCAAAGTCACCAGGTGCTATTAATTGAGATACTTGCGTGCCTACCCCAAAAACAGGACTGAGCATTGTACGTAAGTGATTTGTAATTCCATGAATCAAGAATCACAACGTATCTGTTCAGCCAAAGATCCTTTTTTTTTGGACATTGACCAACGTAGTAGCGACTGAGAGGCAGAAAGACAGCCCCTGTGAAAATCGTGAAGCTGCTGCACGGCTCTACCCAAGCCGCTCGACAGAGCTGCTTCCTCAGTACACCCACCCACCGGGATATTGCCTACCATATAGGTACTACTTCCTAACTCTCACAAGTCTACTTCGGTCATCAAGATGGGGTTAACCAGCTCAATTGTCACAGGGTTTCAACCTCAGAAGTGATGGAGGGCCCTTTGCGAGCTGATGTCCGGCATGACCGCGAACACCGTTACGGACAGAACCGTATACTCCTCCACTCAATTCATCTCGTAGAGATAGCATTATTGTTGCTAGAGTACCTTTACGCTCGACTTTCTCAAATCGCGAACGTGCTAAAAGTAAGAAGTCTCAATTATGAGCGTCTTTGATCCACCCCGTAGTCTTTTTACTAACCTTCATTTAGAGGGATGATTACCATAGATCTGCTCACATGGTCTTCGAGAAAGACAATGGTGAAGAGCATAAGCTTCATGGGGTCGTTCTAATCTTCGATACCGCGAGCCGCATCAACCTCATAAACTCAAGGGTCTTACCAGACTTCATTATCTCGATTCATTGTCGGGAAGAAACGGTATTGGAAGAATCCAATACTGCAGATGGAAGACCACTGCACATCTATGGCTCGATCGAAAGCCGTTGGTGGGCTCATGAGGAGCCCTTCCAGTACCAGAAGATCTACATCCCTCCACGCTTCATCCAGTCCAAGTTTTATGTAACATCGTCTGGAGCTCCATATGACGTACTTATCGGTATGGAAACAATGATAACGGAGAAGCTGTACAAACGACAATTCGGTTCTTCCCCCGTTGCTGGTGGTCTTAGACCGGAGTATCCAAAGTCCCCAAGCAGTAACCTCCCCATCTACATTACACTTTTTACTAGAATGCTTACTAATCTTTTCCAACAGCACATGAAAAGATTGCCGCAAAGGCAGATCAGGAGAAGAGAAGAGAAGATCAAGCAGCCTGCCAGAAAGCAACTGAAAAAGCTGAGAAGCAACATCGTATGCAATCTACCCATCAAACATCAGCTCAATGAAGTGGAGAAAGATAGCATGGGTCAAGATTTGTACACAACGAGCAAAAGGTGAAAACTGGAGACTGACGCTTGAGTTGTCAACATTCAAAAACGGTACGGAGACTCTCCGTAGCATGTGGACACGGGATCTTCTATTGGACGCTGCTTCCATCATGAAAATGGTGCTTGATTATTTGTTTGTACGATTTTAATCTGTTTTACAACGTACATTTGCGCAAAACTTTCGCGTTTGGATTTCATATTCAATTTGTTTGACCAAACTCTCTTTCCTTCTTTCGTGTCGAGATTGGTGTAGGACGTAGTAGTCAATAATGAAATTCTTGAAGGCTTCATCGCAAAAAGGTCCTGTAAAGTGCAGTCCAGCAAATCTGTTTAATATCTCGCTCGACCGAGTCCAGTGTACATCCGTGGTTCATTCCCCACATGTCGATGTTCCAGCCTGAAGGAAAGCAACCTGCACTGCTGAAAATGCTGCAGCAACAGCAAAGATGTCGACTGACCGGGCTGTTGTGAAGAAAACAAGACAAAAAGACAAAAGAATATTGAAAATTACGACCACAACCAGTTTTGCTGCTGAAGATCCTACGAAGTTGAGGAGAATAATGGAACCAACTGGCAAAGCAGAAGCAACAATACTTGTTATTCTGTGAGCCCAGCGCAGCAAATCCTCGTCTTCGAAGCTCCGAAGATGACGCGCTTTCCGTGAGTTTCGAGGGCGTGGCCAACCGACACGGAAGAAGGTTCTCGTTGCCTTTTCGGTAATCATTCTCGAGAAAGCATCGCCGTCGTGCCGAGACAGCAGCGCTATCAAGTCCCGGGAATGAGCTTCCGGCTCATCAACAGAGCCCCAGATATCTGAATCCGACCCAGAAAGAGCCAGGGGACCCATTTCAGGTCCTTCCAGGTATCTCTGAATGAAGTCCAAATCATATGCGCTCGGGGGGGCCATGCGTATGGTCTGTTGTTGAATGATAAAGGAATCTAGTAGGGTAGTGGCAGTCAGATACAATCATCAAGATAAGGACATGTCTGCTTACTGAATTCTTTCAGCTTCTCCCGTATCTTCAACACGAGTCTCAGCTGCTCTTCGTCCCCATCACGTCGCGACTGGCTCAGCGAGAACCAATTCGTAGCATACTCGCCTTTGTTCCCCCACGGATCCCGGCTGTCCGCAAGTTGCTGATCGTGAAGCTGTCTTTCTAGGTTGACTAACTCCGCCTGCAGGTACAAAAGGTTCTGGGCATTGAGGCCTGCAAATCGGCGAAATATCGCTTGCTCAGGAACAAGTCCCATCCACTCTGCCAGTGTCGGATATCCCGGAGGATGTTCCTTTGTGCTTTGTGTCGTATCTCCAGTGATCTCACCATAAGCTGTTGCACAGGGAATAGAGGATTGTGCCGAAGTCCCATTGTGCACCGGAAGCATTGGTACTGGCTGAGATTCCATGTCAGCTGGACTTCTGGTTGAGCGGTTATGTAATATAAATGCGGGATCAAGGAAGAGGGTAAGTGTAGGTAGATTGTCTGGGAATTCGGTCGTTATAAGTGAGCTGTCAAGTCCCGTGGGTCAGTCGTCGGCCAGCACACTTGGGCTCCAGGGGACCAGCCTCGTGGGCCTTTCTTGTGCGCTGGTAGAAATCAAGCCCAAATGTCTTACTGAAAACGGCACGTTGCATTCTTTCTCCAGGAATTATTATCCAGTAAAATCATGCCAAGTCAGTGAGGCAATAATGCAGCTCTTTGGCCCATAAGGCTGCTGGTGAGGTGTCCGGGATTGGATTTTGCCGTGTCGATCTTGAGTCGGACCAATCACGGAAATGTCACTAGAGATTAATAAGCTATGATATCTTACTCAAGTATTAGCGGTCAAAATTTGCTTGTCTGGCTGCTCTCAGACTGGTACAGATGCTTTCAGTCTTCGTCAACTAGTCACTTTACCCTTGACGCTTGATCACACATTTCTTAGCCTAATGCTCGGTTCATTAACATTTAACAATTAAAACCAATGAGAAGAGATATAATTTCACAACATTGATAATCTGAAGGCTTCTTTCTTCTGTAAGTGCATGGATAGTCAACTGAATTCATTATTGGTGTACTGGTGTTGCTATTTGAACTTCGCCCAGAAGTCAAACGAATGACCGCTAAACCTTTTCGACCTCGTACACTTGCAACCAAAGCGGTCGAAGTAAGTCTGGCCTTTTGCGCTTACTCGATTTCTTGGCAAGCGAACAGTGCGCACTTGCTGCCTCCGACTTCTGGGTAACATCCGGGATCCACGCCGCACGCGTCCGACACACCGCGTATCACATGAGAAGCAACGGCTACTGCTTAATTTATGCAACATCTGTCCAAAAGTTGAACCAATGGCCATGCCGAGACATTGGCCACAAGATCGCCCAAGGCACATATTTCACCTTTCCGTTTTGGGTCGTTCTATCCCCTGGCGGTCTTCTTTGTGAATCAAGTGCTTCATTTTTCCGGTCCTCAGAATGGCTGTGCAGTTGTGCCCGTGCTATAATTGACCATCGGCTGAAGGCGGGAACGATATAAAAGAGGCTGAATGTCGACATCTACCTACCGAGCGGTCCTCATGCAATCACCTCACGGATATTATACCCAAAAGACAACACGATGTTTTTTCAGTCCCTTTGGTGTTCGAAGGTTCCCCTCCCCCAGCGCTCACGTTCGTGAGCGGAAATCTTGGAGCACTGGCTCCCTCCTATCGTTCTTCCGGTGCTTGATAGTGGAGGTTTTGCTAATGCGTTGAGGTTTTAATTAGAGTACCTCGCAACAGAATAACGGAACCCCGATCAACGTCCACACTAAATCCTCCACGAAGAGTGCTGTACTTTTGGTCGACAATACAATCCAAATGAATCTAATATCTGCCCGTCTACTTCGAGAAGTGTTGGGACAGGATCACCAGCCTTGCAGTCCTAGTACTGTACACCTTCATGGGCAGACTTTTGAGATTACTGGTTGGATTGACATTAGCTGGGATCTGGAAGACGCGCGTAGGGTGTTTTGCCATCGGTTTTTTGTCCCTACACGCACCGATATTTCCTTCGACGTTATCTTGGGGGCGCAATCGGCTCGTGAGTGCGGAATCTCGGGTTGATGAGCAAGAACCAAAGACTTGACGGGCATACTGTCCAATCCGGGCTGGCGATAACCGTTCCCTGCAGAAAAAAGCAAAAAGGTTGGAGAGCATCGGGCCTATAATCCGCTGTATTTCAAGCGAGGCCCCGTCTGTATGGGGAGGGGAACTGCGGCTGAATGTTAGCACGAAGAAAGCTGGTGGTCTATGAGCGAGTTCCGATTATGATAAGCCATGTATCTTTCCTTTTTGTGGCTTTTTTGCCCGCTGCGTTACGCAACTGAATACAATTCTCGCGCTGATTGTCGGCTGTAGCGTTGAAATGAACACGTGGAGAGAAAAGTTGGGCATAGGCTTTGAAACAACTCGGGAAAAAGAAGTGAAAAAGAAAGAAAAGGAAAGGAAGCGCGGACAAGGACAACGCCCCCAAATCTTAGCGCCTTTTAAATGATCAAAGGATCACGATCGAACTTTGAGTATGATTGATGACCTCTTATGGTCTCGACAACGATACGGCCTGCTTGGTGGCTACAGGAGGTTCCGCAGTCGATAACAGTAAGTAAGGTTACAAAGTCTTCGAAAATGGAGTTCGTTCCGTCTTCTCATGATGTGATAGGTAAAGTGGCAATTGTTGCACAGGAAAAATGACTTCACGCTAGTTGTCAGCCGCGGCATGTCTGAGGAAGTCTCGCCCGCTTACCAGGCAGACAACAATGATGACCGCAGCTTAAGTCGCCAATCGAATCCTGCCGTCTAATATGAGGCGTTCTAAACAGAATCCGTATGGCATAGCAGTTGGATAGCTCAACATGTTGCATATCTGCACCGGTTATGCAAGTCCCACCCTGTACATGAGTTGCGTCAGCTCGTGGCTAATAGACGTAAGAGGCTCACGCGATCAGGGGCGCCTCACTGCAAGTTCCTCCGAGATGACGCTAAGCGAGGAACCCCAGCAGGCTGCTTACTCTCAGTTCGATGGATTCCATTGCAGCAAGATCATTCGACCACTCCTTGCCTCATCTCCTTCGTTAGAGTGGTAGAGAGTTTGAAAATTGCTGCATACTAGTTGCTGTCATCAGACGAGTGGAAACCATCTCCCTTGATCTTGAAATGATGCTCTCATGCATCCTATTTCTCAATGCTCTGAGAACCTTCATGTGAAGGCGGTGTAAGCCCTATGACACGCCACAAGCACGCAGCTATTGCGCTTTGCGGTGAAGTGCTCGGGTGCAAGCACACCTAGACTGTCTTGCCTCAAGCAGGCGCAAAAAGCAATAGCAGCCTATCATACTAGCCAATTAGTGCACTGGTGCCCAGTCGCCTCTGAAGCTACTGGTGGGGTCGCTTGATAATCAGTGTTGGATTGAGGAACGTCTTATCCCTCTTTTGACTTTGAATAAAAGACTTCCGTGTCTACGATGTGTGGTAGCTAGTTGTTTGAAAGGACCGTGAGGTGATGTATAAAAAGTATTATGAATCGGATAGACGAGTGCGGTTCCAGGATGTGAAGCCTGTGCGGCGACGGCCCGGAAATCCGACCCCGCCTTGTACAATGGCTCTCCTGTCAGAATTCATGGTTATTTTCTGACTCCTGCTTCTTTGAATGGTGAAACTCAAACCCAGATCAGGTAGACGAATGGTGATGATTGCGAGACTGATTCAACGTCAGAAGTGTTAATGGTTAAATCTCGAAATCTCGCCTCTGTTACGTCATTCTCACAGGCACGCATGGCCTTCCACATCAGGTATGGCCAGAATGCGCATAGTGTAACTAGAAGTGGCATCGTGGGAAAACCCTGCTCCTATTGCTGGGTTGGGAGTATCCTAAAAATCAAATGTTGATTTCTTTCTGTGAAGACGAACAAACATTCAACAAGCCATCCCCCTCCCTCCCACCCCACCCTCCCTCAAAATGCAAAGCTCCTTATTAGAGTATTCACCGAAAAGAAGGTTTCCTGTTTCCGGTTCAGGAGAGGCTATGCATACATAGGTAAGCACCGCATGAGCGCTGCCTACATACACTCATTTGAGACAGCCTTGTCAAAATTCTTTAAAATAAAATCAGAAGCCTTCCTCACTTCGTACTCACAAGGTCCTGCAAATGCTTGGACCACTCTCTCAGCCTACGCGGCTCTCCCTGGATCGGATATCACCATCGCTCCCAATCGGCTACGAGTTCCGTCCCGCCATTCCTCTTCACAAGAGTTCCAATCATATTGTCACACCGGAAGACTAACCGATAGACTAGGTTAAATCTGTGTGCATGTTCTCCAGGTTGACTGTGCCGCCCAGTTATCCAACGCTTGTATGTGGATCCCACCGGGAATCGCCATTTTCCGCTAGTTCGGGTCTCTCGACGCTTTGAGTCTAAGCTGGTGGAAACAGATCAGAAATTTTAGGAGATCCAATTCTTAGAAAAAAGATCAGAGATATGCTTCAAAAACGAGAGAAATGATGAACGGTGACAGCTTCTACGTAAACCTGAAGCACTTTTGAAGGAACAAAGTAAAGCCCGTGCAAATAGGCTTGCTACCGAGGTTGATATTCAACACTCTCGCCCAAATTTCGCACTCCGGCAATCAAAAATTGCAAACATATAAGCTCCCAGAGCTTACGACCTATAACACATCCATAGATACCCCGCTTCTCCTACGATGGGTCCCTATGTCCTCTGCGGAGTCGATGCTAATATCTAGAGATCATTTAAAAGCCTAGGCGCCCGTTTGCTCGATCTAGTCATATTCTGCCCATCACGAAGAGGGCGTGCTCCCAATGCGAATAACAGAGAAGGGCGTGAACAAATGGTTCAAGATTAGCGACCTTAGATGCTATCGACCGTCGCCAGTCTGCGGAATGATCGAATATTAAGATAGTACGATCCTCCATCTCACCTTATCAATCATATGCGTCGTGGCCTCTGTTCTACTCATCGCCTCGATCATCATGCTCTACTGGGTACATTTCATCAAAATATGCCTTTCATAATTGCGATATTCAGCCCGCTCCTTTCGTCTTGCTTTGCGGCGTTCAGCGCTGCGAAAAGGGCTGAGTTCTTCGTAGCTTTAGCTTCATTTTAAATCGTCTAGATGGTATTCGTCCAAGTCGTAATAGAAGAAAATTAACAATTTATTAAGTTCTAAATGCTCCAGTGTTCTCTTTGTTCGTCGAGCACGCGTGTACTATATGAATGCTACTTGCGGCTTTCCCAAAAAGCAAAAGTTTATCACAATACTCAACTACCATGAAGATAGATGGTGTTTTTAAATCGTCTGCTTAGTATGCTCTCGGCAATCATGCTGCGGATGGAATCACATCTCAAACGATAACTTTCAAGTGTAGTAGTAGTAGCCCTAAGAGCAGCCATACTAGGGGACGGAAGGTTCCTGTTTGTGGCTATGAGCCTGCCAGCATCCACAACCCACGCACAAAATTGCCTCCTCGCACCATCCGCCCGGTCTGAGCAGTGACACACATCTGAACTGGGTTTGGACTTTAGCTATGGATCTGCAAGCTATGGAGATGGATCATGGCGATGACGATGAAGATGTTCCGGGTGGGCCCGTTCTTCTCTGGCTCCTCCGATGCATTCTGGGAGTTGCAGAATTGTTTCTGAGCCTTATTCGGTCAGCCATCTTATTTCTTCGTGGCATACCAAAAGTAAGTAGACGTTTCCTGTTGCTGAATATCCAATGGGGGTGTAACTTATCTATCTTGCCGCAGTCCGATGACAGAATTAGACCTGGTCGAATAATCTTCCTGAAGAATGACGGGGAAGAAGAAAAACAGGACGGGTTGACTTTCGAATTCAGCATCAAAAACAGCATCAACACGATTAAGCTCTCTATCTTGGTAGAAGCTCTGGGACCTAGACCCCTGGGTAAATTGCAATTTCTCAAGTTGGAGACTACCGAAGACAAGCCACCAGGAGCTCTCGCGAAAATAAAACTCCGATGGTGGGTAAGGCAGAAGAAAATCCAGGATACTGAGATATATCCCCACAAGGCTTACGTCCCCAGCACCTTTTTTGTGGTCCAGAGCTCCACTCATGATGTCGTTATTGGCATGGCCACTATCACGCAAGCAAAGTTACAAACGCGGCGTTGTACCGAGGTCGCTGTTAGGGATGTAGGTAGCACAGGTGGTTTCCGACAAAGCTTTCCTGTCCTCGCCCCATGTAAGCATACTACTTCCCCAATTTAAAAAATTCCGAAAGTTTAATCTAGTATCCGGTACTTGTAGCACTCGTAAGGCGCACTGCTTTGGAGAGGAAGAAAAAGAGAAGAATGCAAGAAGACAATCAGATCACATAGGTGAATCACATGTGGTACGCAAACCATATTCGCAACATCTAATCACATGAATTGGAGGTCTATGGAGGCCGCACATTCACAAAATTTTGTCTGCATAGCGTATCTCTAATATGACTCACGCTGAGCATTGTACTTATTGAAGCACATATTTGTATGGTTGTATCTGCGAATGACCGTGCTCCAAATTTCACTGAATAGTAATTCTAAGTTAACCCACAAGAAATGGCTTCGAACTTAACATTAAACGGGCGACCAAGATTACTTAGACAGGTCTGCTCTATAATCAACATCCACATGCTGTAGAGCTGACCTGAACAAATGCAACCTGAACAGCTGAGAATGCCGCAGCCACAGCGAAAAGATCAACGGACCGCGCGTTGGTAAAGAACCCAAGACACAGAGAAAGGAGAATATTGAAGAACACAATTATTAAGAACTTGACAGCAAGAGAAAGTATGAAATGGAGTAGGAAGATTGATCTAATCGGAAGAATAGATGCCACGATACTCGCAATTCTTCGACTGCAGCGCAAAAGATCTTCATCATGAAAGCCCTTAGGGTGATCCACATTGTCGCAAGACTTCGTACGAGGCCATCCTATGTGGAAAAAAAATCTTTGTGGCTGTATTCGATATCCACTTAGAAAAGGCATCCTCTTCGTGGCGTGCAAGAAGAGATATGAGGCCCAGTGCGGAGCTGTTCGGCTGGGCTACAGAACCCCAGATACCTGAATCGTGTCCAAAAAGCGCAAAAGGGCCCATATCACCTGACTCGAGGTATCGCTGGACATGGCTGAGGTCGAAGGTACTCGGAGTCCCTTTGCGGAGAATTGTATCTTGCTGAATAATGACTGCATCTGCACAGTAGAGTTGCTTAGAACCTTTCCATCTGCTTATAAAATAGATATAAACATACTGTACTCTTTCAATCTTTTACGTATGGTTTGGACAAGTTCCCACTGCCTGCTGTTCTCCTGGTTCTGCGACTGATTGAGTGAGAACCAACTTCCGGAATACCTACTACCAGCTTCGTTTTGTTCGTCCGTCATTTGCTGCTTTCGAAGGGCTTCCTCTAAGTAGACTAGCTCTGCTTGTAGGTAGAGTAGATTTTGAACATTGAGAGCCCCGAAGCGGCGGAATATTGCTTGTTCTGGCATGCGCACCATTAACTCTGAGAGCTTTGGATATCCTAGAGGCGCGCTTTCGACATTCTCACGCAATTCGGGGGTAGTCCGGAAAGCAGAAAGACTGGAACTATGCACGTGTGTGGAAGTTTGACTATACATTGGTAGTAGATGCGGTTCCATCTCAGAGATGATGATAGGTGCCGGAGCTCGTGTGATTATGGAGTCGATTGATTCAAATTCGGAGCCTAGAAGAAGAGCAACATAGGATTGATGGAGTATTGGGAAGCCATAATTTATGTTCTTCAATTGAGGGGTCAGAAACTTGAACAAGTAGTACTGCAGCAAGCCCACTTTGACCAAGGAAAATAGAGACAGCCTTGCAAGGCGTTCTTTGGGCGTTCTTTGGGCGTTCTTTGGGCGTCAATGAAGTGTTGTCCAATGGCTTCTCAGCCTTGTCATGCATTGTCGCTGAAGGCGAAGTGTGCAAGCTAGCCGAAAAAGAAGCATCGTCCAGTAGCATGATGACAGCGCAGAAGAACAGCCTTTCGCAAGGCGACGAAACGCAGACGATGGGGAACGGAAGTCGAAATATCCATGCTTACGGCACACTGGCCCAAACAAAGTGTGCAGTAATACAGCTAATTGAGTTCAGGAATAGCCTTGCTATGGCGGTAACATCCACCGCTGTACTTGGACTCCTTGGAGTGGCAAAGTTTTGGCCCCACCGTTCTTTGATAACGCCATCGCCTCGGTCAGCAGCAAAGTTTCGGCCTGCTGTCGCACTACGTTTGTCATGCATTTGTACAACTCTGAGAGACCCCACAGACTCCTTCATGCTCAATTTGCAGCTACAAGAGGGGTTGATTAACTGCGAAGCATAGAAATCTCCACACCCTCGGCTGAACGTTGTATCAACGTCTACAACGCTCTCATCTCGCTTGTTGGGCACATATTGCTTAGCCCGCACTGTGCAGATAATCAACACGATGGAGCCCATAGATCTCGACTCAAATGCGAGGCACTCATATTCTTTCTTCATTGGTATCCTTTAATAGGGAAGTGAGCTCCAATCGCCGGCATAGATGTCAGTTAATGAGACAATCACAAACACAGTATTGCGGAGTTCTCGAAAAGTAGGGAATTTATCAGTAGTAATCTTTCATTTCTGGTTTGAATGATAAATTCGTCATGGTCGGTTCTAAGAAAGAATCAATCCCACAGAGCAGATCCTGCTTGGAACTTAAAGCTGCTTGGCTTTCCACCAGACTCCGAATTACTCAAATCTAATTACGAGGCTCTACTCCTGAAGAGCTAATGTAATTTGCTGAAAGCTGAGAGCCGCAAATTTTAGCCGGGTATTTGATCATAAAAACGGAATCCAGGAGGGGAAACCGGATTGTGCCACACCTACGACCCCCTACTCATCGGCACCAGAAATCCCCAGCAAAACAGCCTTCGCTTTAAGAGCGCCCCGTCATTATCTAAGAATTCCCATAGAGCAACGAGATTAACACTAAGATACCTAATTTGGTATGTTTGTGTGTAGATACGACTACTTATCATGCTAAACGAGCATTTAAATACGTCGCTATTCAGTATGCTCTCTACTCAAGTCCAAAATACTTCCTAATACTTAGGTACCCGGTGATGAATTGGGTCTCACGCCTCTATGAGAGCCAAACGCCGCTCCCGAACTCAGAGGTTGTTTATTAGCTCTTGCAGACGCCACAGCGGCTGAAAGTGAGCACGTGTTCTTCAAAAAGATCTTTCGATAGAAGGCCAAAACTTAACATCACTACAGTCTCTCTAGTCTCAATTTCCCGTCAACATTGTATATCGTACTCGCGTGCTGAAGCTGCCCCAATGACAACATCAAAGAAGAAGTCGTCCCTGGTCGGAACGAAGAAGCGCGTACACTACACGCCACGTGTTCCCTCCCAACTCCAGTTCAGGTCAACATATCCCTGAACCTCGATCATTTGTCCCTGAAATAGCACTTGACCGGGCCCCCATGGATGAAAGCTATGTTCCAGCACGTCCTTTAGAAGGTTGAGTGAGATGAGATTGGCTTGCGAATTTCCGTCGGAATGTAGAATTGCGGATTTGGAGATGTTCAAGCTGAGGTGAATATCCACTGGTGTTCCATTGTCTGGCGATGGCCTCTGCATTTTGTAACTTAGCTTCGCTTTATACTGAAGAAGTAGTGTTATGCTTTAGGTGTACCTGGGAGGAGTGGAACCACGAGGAAAAACCAAACATCTCTGCCGAAGATTCGAAACGACAAAATTGCTAATCCGGTGAACTGAATTGAAGATATTCAAAAAAGCCTTCTCATGGTGTTCCGGCTTACTCTTTATTTACAATTGCAAAGACGCCTTGGAGCAGCGCCGCCGGCCCTGCCGCCGCCAGGTTCATGAAGGCGCAGACTTCACAGAGACATGTCCTCTACTCTACACACATCAATAACAGTGTCAAAGCCGAATGGCGTGTTCCATAACCGCCTCAAACATTCTGTGCACATCGTGTGAATTCTCTGTTGTAATGACTCCATACCTCCTTTTTTGTTGTTCGAAATGTGCAGAAAGATAGATAGGCCTGGAAGATGGTGAGAATGAGGCGGAAAGACATAGGAAAAAGGGCAATTGACCATTAGATACGGTGATGTGGTTGGTAAGTTCATCCAGATAGGGTTTGGCTACGGCAACCCCTAAGGAGGAAGGTGACGGAGAGTGGATATAAGCAATTTCTCCACCATATGGGGGGGCTTGATTTTGTGTCTGCATTCTCCCACTTTCGATAATATCAACCGTAGGATTTTACTTTGTCACACACATCCGATGACTTGGTTTTCGTTTTTATACACGCTTTCGGACGCAGAGAAGATTATTTCAGCCTATGAGTTCAGCCCAGTGGTCCGTTCGAGCACCTGAGTAGCTTCATCTCCGCCTGGGGAGACCCACCTGTCTATGACGATGCCAATCAAGGAGGTCATGGCAGTTGACTAACCTCCTGAAACGGAGAAATGTCCGATTGTGAGTGTCTCATGTGTCTGAGGTTTCAAGCCGCATGAATACCGATGGAGTGAATGTTATGGTAGCACAAGTACTGAGACTACAGATCTAGCGTAGCTAGACAAATGTATGTCAGCTACATCGAAGTTCTTTTCGCACTGAGCATGGAGCTGTGTATCAAAGTTTTTTTTTATGTAGCATTGCCTTGCGATTTGCGGTTTCAGGAATGCTGGGCAGCCAATGCTTACACTTGGCGGGGAAGGAGAGCTTTGCCACGCGTCTCGTGCAATAAAACGGTCTCGTGAAAAACGGCCTCGTGAAAAACGGCCTCGTACGACATTTTATGACGCGGTACAATGATGCAAAGGCATCCTTAGAGGTTCCGATTTCTCGGATAGGAAAGAAAATTGCGTTTATGAGTAACGAAGCAGAGCTGAGATGGCGGTGGCGGTGTAGCAATGTGGTGGCGACTGGTATTACAAGAACAGAAACATACACCGGGAGGATCCGTTGCCACAATTGTTCTAGAGCTGGAGCAGGTCGCACATTGCTATATCCGTGCTCTTCAGCGCTTACAGCTTTCTCATTGAGTAGTGTAAACTGTCTTAAGAGGCATGGCGAGCCATACTATGGGGCTAGTAAACACCAACCCGAAGCCCTCGGCGACACAGGCACCTAGGTGTAGGATCGAGAAAGGAGGGTCTATTATGTGGCCGAACACTATGCTACTTTTTTCAGCTGTGGAGACCTTTTGACAGGCCGGCCACTGCAGCGATGTAGTACTCAAACCGAAGAAAATTGTTCATGGCGTCGGCGGTACGAGCTGGCAAGTGCTCTTGCGGTCGATGAAGTGCATTTTGTAGACAATTAAGCTTCTGTTCGCATGACGGAATGTCATGGGAAGAATTTTTCTGGCTATTCGGACGAATCTTTCATTTCCACATGCACAGAGACCAACGCACGATCCAGTTCGGAGCTTACATATTCGAATGCTGCCCACCATATAATCCTGGCAGGAAGTCTCTCATGCTTGAGATTGTCATCTCTTCGTAATCATGGGTATACACCAAATCCACTCTATTCTCCCCTTCACCCGGCTAGCCTTCCTTCTCAAACAAACAAAACTCAAACTGCACCTCCTCCTCCACCCCATCCACCTTAGCAACCTCCCTAACGCTCCCCTTCTCCACCTCCTCCCCCACAAATTCCCCCAACACATCATTTCCCCTCCTCACCCACCCATTCGCCCCCTCGCCCTTCCCCACAACATCAACCGGAAACGTCGTATCACACGCGTACTCCCGCCCCATCCTCGTCAACAGCACATACCTCGCCTCCTCCATCTCCAGCGCAGCCTTGTACAGCTGCGCGCCGCCAATCACGTACGCCCTGCCCAGCACGCCCGCCTCGTCCAGCTCCCTCAGCTTCGCGACCGCGCCCCGCACCGACGCCGCCGCAACGACCTGCTCGCCATTAACCTCCGCGGCGGCCTCCGCGGCAGCCGCCGGCGCCGCGACGTTGGCGCCGTTCAGATGCCTGCTGAAGTTCGGCGCGGCCGATCCCGCGCCGGCGCCGGCGCCGCCGCCAACGATCTTGCCCGGCTCGCGCGACACGACGATGTTGATGCGGTCCTTGAGCGGGCGGAAGCGGGGCGGGATGCTCTCCCAGGTCTTGCGGCCCATGATGACGGCGTTCTTGCGGACGGGGCCGCCGGCGGGTGCGGCGGGTGTGGCCGGGATGCGCTTGGTGACGCGGGCGAAGTAGCCCATTTCCTTCTTGAGCGGCGGCCAGGGGAGGGCGCCGTTGGCGCCGATGCCGAGGGAGGGCGTGGCGGCGACGATGAGGGTGAGGGGGATGCGCGGGGCGGGCGGCATGGTTGCTGCCGGGCCGGTGGACATGGTAGGGTTGTTCTTGGTTGACCGTCCGTCCGTCCGTTGGGAGGAGGGATGGAGGGAGGGGATGAGCTGCGCGGCTGGGGGGCGGCGGCTGCGGTGTTGGGATTAGGGAGACAAAAAAGTTGTGCGGGGAGGGTTGCGGGAAGACGCGCCGCGCCACCTGCGACGCGTCCTGAGCGTGTCAGCCATGCAAAGTAGTGGCCGCAGCAGCGTTCATCGTTATGGCTAGGCGCATGAATCCAGCCGCTGGAAATTGCTTTATAGGCTATTGAAACCCCCTGTGATATGACAATGGGTATACCCGTCCCGTTTAAACGCCAAAAAGGAGACCGCGCGATGCGCAAATGTCTCGCCCCATGTGAGCAGCCCGCCTGCCAGCCTCTCGATTGTCTGACCGTGTTATGTCTTCACAGCCTCTCCTTTGCTAGACCCTCAATTGCTTCGATCATGGCTTTTACATCCTGTTCCACGCGCTCGACGTTCTGCTTGTCGTTGGTGTCGAGGGTGTTGAGGTTGCCGAAGAGCCACAGCTCCTGCATCTGCCGCGTGAGGGTGAGGATTTCTTCGGTGGCGCGGATCTGGAGGCGTAATTGCAGGCATTAGCAGTGGATTGCTACCAAGAGCAGGGACAGCATGCCGCTGCGTCACCAGGCTCTCAGTTGGAGGCGGGGTGTGCGTTACCAGTGCTTTCGTTTCGACCTCCATCTGCCACTGTTTGTTCGCGGTCGTGTTAAAATCCTTGCTGTCAGGCTGTCCGTAGGGTTCGCATGTCAGTGAATGGTCTTCGGAGGAGCCGGATGTGTGGTGCGTTGAGGGCGCGTTCGTACAGAGGCCAAGGCGACTAGGTTCTCGAATCGTTTGACGAGCGCTGCGGCGAGCTTCATGACGCGTTCTAAGATTTGTGAGTAGGGCTGAAGCTGGTCTCAACAGCACTGAAGCATACCTTGCAGCGCGGCCGTATTACGTTGGGAAACCTCCATGGTGACAGGTTTGGTAGAGTGTTCGGAAAGTCTGGTGGAAAGCTCACGAAGCTGTCAATGCGGGCGAGTTCACCTTATCGATTGCCGGACGCCTGCGGCTATCGATAGAGGCCCTTGGCACATATTATTTTTATTTCACACGGTCACCGCATGGTAGATATGCACATATTGTTTGGTTTGATAATAAGGTTGAGTGAGCTGCCTAGTACTATGAGTAGAAAAAGCAAATCCAAGACCGCAAGCGCGTGAATGAGTGGAGTTGTAGTTGAGCAAAACGATAAAGCAAAACAAGCCCAGCAGCCTCTTCTGACAGGACACGAGAAAAACGCTCGCTCAAGCGTTTTCCGTAGCCATCGTCATGGCCTCCAATGTCGACAGAATCGCGTCGGGATGAAGGAGTTACTCCTCGTCAGAGTCTTCCTCCTCGCTCGCGTTGTCAAGCCACTCAAGGAACTGGGTGGCAGATTTGCGAACCTTCTTGCTGATGGAAAGGTCAACATACTTCTTGCTGGCCTTGCTGCCCCAACCCTTGAGAACCTCCTCCGAGATGAGGTCGTTGTCGTAGAACTTCATGAGGATGGCAGACACCTGCGGGATGAGGGCGGGCTTGTCGTTGCCAATGAAGCGCTCAGTGCCACCCAGGAAAGCCTTCTCGTGCTTCTCAGACGTGATCATCTTCTTCAGCATGCCGGCGCGAGCGTCAATCTGCTTGACAATGTTGTCGTCGAAGATGGTCTGAGCAAGGACGGTGAGGGTCCTATGCTTGCTCTCGATGCCGAACTCCTTGGCCTTGAGGTAGATCTCGACATCCTCAACCTTGCTCACACTACCCTTGGCCTTGGCAGTCTCTTGGATCCAGCTACCGAGCTGGTCGTATGCGTTGGGACCATCGGCACCTTCCTCGTCATCGCCAACAACGAGAGCGCGCTTGAGGTCATCCGGAAGATCCTTGGCACGAGCCTTGACAGCCTCCTCGGAGGTGTCAACAGACCACTCAACCTCCTTGGGCTCGACCTCTTCGATGTCCTTGGCCTCAGCGTTGATGCGGCGAGTCAGCTCGTCGTCACTGCCAGCCTCAAGCTCCAAGTCGCCGTTCTCGTCGCCGTGGTCGGAACCGCTGTCGCCGTTGCTGCCGCTGCCGCCGTTCTCGACCTCCTCGCCGTTGGCCTTCCTGGCTCTGCGTTCGGCTTTCTTGGTGGCCTTGTCCTTCTTGCCCTTCTTGGGCTGGTTCTTCAAGATGAAGGAGCTGAGCTTGAGGCGGAGATCGACGTCGGTGCGCTGACCACAGGCCTTGCAGTCGAGGAGGATGCGACCGTCCTTGATGTTGACCTCGGTCTCAGGGTTCTTGCACTTCTTGCAAAGGACGAACCGGGAGATGAAGCCATCCAGGTAGTCCTGGAGCTTGGCAGCTTCGTGGGCGCCGTTGATGATCCAGCGGTCATCGCTGGGGTTGTTGTTGGTTTGAGCGCCGAGCTCGAAGCCAAAGTATTTGATGACATCTGTGGAAGGGATCAGCGGGAGGTCATGCAGGAGGCAGGAGAGCGGGGCACTGACACGAAGGAGGACGGGCGAGCTGCTGGGCGACATTGCTCAGGTTGACGATGACGGTCTTGATGCCGTTGCCCTTGCCCTCAATCTTGGACTGCAGACGCTCCATCTTGTAGCGGTAGAAGGGATCGGAGACATCCCGGCGGACGTTGATGTTGGCCATTTTTGCGGTGGGTGGTGAAGAGGCGACTTAGCGCGAGGAGCGGTTACTGAGGATGGTGGTGGTGCGAGGATGCGAGAAGCTTGCGGAGGGGAGTAGAGACATGCAGTAGGTGCAGGTCTCGCTGGGGCTGGTGGGGGGTGTCGTGGTGGTCAAAAGCAGCAGGCTAGCCGTTGGTGCAATGGTAGTTGCTACTGGGCTTTCGTATGTCACGGAATTTTTGCAGCTTCGGCGGCGGTTCCTGTCTGAAAGCGTTGTCACGGGGCGAATACATATACAGCCGCTGTGTTCGAGATTTGACTGCAGGTGGCTTTGTGCGGGTCTGGGGCCTGGGGCGGATCGGGCGGAGCAGCTGGCGGCTTGACTCCGTGCGCGCTGTGGTGTGCCGGCGGAGGGCGTTTGCGGGGTGCGAGGGGCGGTTGCGTGCCGTGGGCTTGGGGGTGTGATGGGTGGTGCGTCGTGGCGAGAGGGAGGGAGTGGTGGTTATGTAGGGCGACAGAATTTGAGTCGTCCTTAATAAGCCGCGCGCCGAGCGGCAGCGGAGCAGGACAGCCGACTGAGGCCGAACGACCCACGCAGGCGCCGCCCGCTGCGCGCCTCGCCCTTCTGCGCGCCTGCTGCACGTCACTGCTTCTGGCATCCCCAGCGCGCTGATCCGCCTGCCGCCCGGCCAATTGCGCCTGCGCTGCGTGTGTCGTGGCCACCAGCGCAGCCCTGCGGCTTTGCCGACCGCACATGCAGCGCCCGTCGAACTTCCCGCACACTCCGCCGCGCCTGTCCGACGCCGGTGCTTTATTCGACTCATGGCTGCTGCCCTCTACCGCGAGGCCGCGCCTGCCTGCAGCTGGCTCGCGCTCCGCGGCGCCAGCGCCCTCATGGCCACTCCTTACTGCTGACCGCAAGTCTGCTGCCTGGCTTCGCCGACGCCTTAAGTGTTCGCCTACAGCCGTCCGCGCGCACCATCGCCTTCTGCCTTTGTCTGGCACCGTGGCCTCTGCAGCTTGGGGGCAAGCCCGCATCTCCGCTGGCTGTGTGTGATGTATGTGCTCGCAACGTGACGGCGCAGGCTTCACCGTCTACAAGCAATTGCGAGCGGGGACCGAAACCAGAGCGCCGTGAGGCCAGTGCCGACAAAACCGGAGTCTTGGGTAGCTACACTGCACGTCCAGCCGCTGCACTGGCCTTGGAGCGTCGACCGGACTGCAGACTGCTAGCGGCGCGGCTAAATAAATCTCTCAGACCGTCTTTGCTCCGTGTGATTTAGGTCTGTTCTCCAATTCGTGGGGCACGCCAGAGGTGCAGGAGGGAGCTGCAGTTTGGATGCGGAACGACAAAGAAAGTCACTTCAATGGAAACGCCAAATTGCGCTATTTGTCGTCGACATTTCTTACAATAGAAGATCCGTCACTTTTCATCGCTGCCCCTCTGTCCTCCGGGTGACTAGCATCCGGAGCATGTCTTCACCCGCAGACGCCGTTGATCTGGTCACGACACTATGGCGGATCCAGCCGCCGAACGGCTGGCGCAAAGAGCCCTGGCACCCCAATACCGCCATGATGGCGACCCGTCCAAGGCCTCATATCACTTGGTGAAAGCATTCAAGAATGTCCTGGCCGGGATCACCAGCCCTGACGAGTGTGCCAAAAGGTTAGAGTCCGTGGTCATGAGCCAGGGCGACAGGTTCTGGGACACGTATGAAACCGTCATCGTGCATATCACCAATGGCGCCTCTGAGCTCACTAGCGACATCGTGCTTCAACGACTTGCAGCGCTCACGGCCGCTCTGACGCGGTTACTCGACGCGAAGAACAATGGGAATGAAACACTGACGTGGAAGGACAATCTGGGGGCCCAGGGCAAAGCGGAACCTGGAGTGGCCATCATACACAACGGTCAGTACCTATGGGCTGACTAACCCAGTATGAGTGGTGGACTTCGTGCTTTGTGGAACGGTGAGCTTCGCATTATCCCTGCACATCACTTAATTCTCACCACCTCGTAAATAATTCTGATATCTCGTACAGTCCTCGCAACTAATACTCGATGCGGAGAAAAAGAATTCTCGCGAGAAGACGTCTGCCGCCAATGGTCCAACGTCAACGCCTTCCTTGCCCACCTGACAAAGCACTCTAAGGAACACAACGACGCTCTAGACTACTACATGTACGCCATCTTGACACTCAGGGTTACTCTCGAAGAAGGCGACACGAATAGTCACAACTCCTCACTGGAGACTAGGATGCATGCCCCAGCCGCTGCGCAGTGGATTCGTATTATGGGCTCTGAGTTGCGTCGCGGGATGAAGGTCTTTAGGGCAAATGATAGACACATGGTGGGAGGCGGTATGCTGTATAATGATCACAAATACGGGTAAGGTTTCAGTCCACAGAGGTGGGCTTTGTGGCGGGACAGGTTCTGGCAGTTTGCAGGAGACATGGCGCTGGATGGAGAGACGAGGGAGGTTGCTGCAGACGCGGCCAAGGCTATGAGATAATGGTATGCAAACAGAGAGCATGCCTTACAGGTTATGCTACTTTTAGATTTACTAAGAGGATTTGACCAGGTGAATTGCTTCTTCAAATTTGTAGTGCATACGATCAGAAGTTATCTAGAGCAGAGGTACAAAGACCTAGAAGACAAGAGTCATAAGAACAGATGGACGACTTTCCCGCGAGCTCGACAGACGAGAACACAGTAGAAGTTGAATTCTTTACAATGTCTGGAAAATTCCAGCTGCTTCTCCGCTATAAAAAGAAACCAAACTAATCATTGTTTGTCATTTTATCTCCGAAGGTCAAATCCTGATGACTGTTTGCACACTGAGACACGCGCCGCGAGCACGACAGCATACCAGCCAGCACAAAGATTTCCCCCACCACGCCAACACTGCCCAACGCAAAGCGATTGTCAGGCAGCCATGTGGAAGCGCCGCGCAGGCAGAAGAATAGCGCCGTAACAAATTTTTTTTTAAACGCATCTCCCATGAGCCAACGCCGCAACTGAGTACCCCCGCAACCACCCAAATAGACCTCAGTCCTCACCGCAACACACCGTAGCGCAGCGCAGCAACAACAACCCCCGACGAGGCCGCACCAACGAATCCATGTCAAACACCGCCTCCGATCCCGAGACCGTGGAGTGCAGCCCCGACCCCACGCCGCCAGGCCAGCCCCTCAACACCTACCTCCCGGCTCGCATCCGGATCCTACTCGGCCTCTCCATGACCCGGCAGGTAGACCTCGAAGCAGGCAGCCACAGTGCGGCACGGGACCCGGGTACGGCGACGACGACGGCGGCTCTCTGCCAGTACCTGGGCTATTCTACACGGCGCGAAGGAGGCATGACGTGTGAGGCTGAGCAGCGTGCAGCTGAAGCGCAGCCGCCGCAGCCGCCGCCGCAGGCCCAGCCGGATCCGGTGCTGCCGCTGTGGTGGCGGAGGAAGCCGGGTGAGTCGAGAAGGTGAGCCTGTGGGTTGAGAAAGCGCAGGGAGCAAGGTGCCTGGAGCGGCGGGGGTGCGGAGGATTTTTTGAGTTCATAATGAGTGATCGAAGGGTCGGTGTGGTTGAGGGCAGGAGTGGATGATCGGTAATAGTAGCCTACCGGCGATCACCGTTTGCGCTCGTCACTCCCCCAAATGAAGGTGGTTTGCCGAAGAAGGCGGAAAACAGGCAAACGGGCCACGTGGGCTCGGAGAGTGGGGGGCAGGCTGATGGCGAAATTAGATCTGCAGCTCACTTTCTCTTGCAAGTATTACCGCCTTGGGAGGAATTAAATCTTACGCCGCGACTGCGCGCGAATCGTTGATAATGTTTAAGTGTTGTTGTAATGCTGACACGACGAGGATTCGGTGGGGGCTGAGTCACCGTCGGCGAATACGGTAAAGTCTCGCGTAGGAGCCGTCCCGTGAAGAAAGAACGGTGTGGGGTAATTCTGATTTAATAACATAGGGCTGTGGTTGATATCCCGGCAGGATGAAGATCTGGCCATGGTACCCAGGCCAGGCTTGTCGTTCGTTCGTTCGTTAGTGGGATCGGGCACAGGGTTCTATTGAGCCGCCTCCGATTGCGAACACAGATCTTGACGAGACCACCAATGTATCTGTTTCGTTGCCGTGTGCGAACGTGTTACGTGGATGTAGTATGGGAGTCAAGAGAACATACCTCGCTCCATAATCCTTTGTCCGGTGTGTGGGGATGGCGTGTGACGCATTTTCCTAGGCACCCCTTGCCATGCCACGGACAGTTCGCCTTGCCGTGCCGCCCACAGTTCGCCTTGCCGTGCCACTCACAGTTCGCTGACCACCGAGTCGTTCGTATCTTTTGCAGTCCACCGGGCGTTACTAAGTTAGCTGACTGACTTTCAGGCAGGACGTCTGCTACCAGAATAGACGTCAGCTTGAGGCTCATTGACGGGCCCCCACTGCCCTGATCCAATGGCCAACGTATATAAGTGTTCTTGGAAGGGCCTCAGAGTACTCTCTCAACAATCTCTTCAGTCATCCCACGATTGCTAGAACCTGAATACCATGGCGGTTGGAAACGATATCATCTATGGCGACGAGAGGCCGAAGTAAGCAGTCGAATCTGGTCGTGTCGGCAAGATGCTGACATCTCACAGGAAGTTTGTCCGTATACCGGACATGTTTGCCTCAATCATGTCTCTCGAACCCCGAGTGAACCCTCATTACCGAAAGGTCAAGCCCGAGGCGGAGAAGTGGGCTCAGGAGTACGTTACCGTTGAAGCCACGAATATCAAGGGGATGTGTGCTAACATTAATGCAGCATACTTCGATTGGACGAGAAGGAGGCTCGCCGGAACTCCAAGGCGGACTTCACGTACATGGCCGCGGTGTGGGTCCCAGACGCTGATGAGGAGGCACTTCGTGTGGTTGTGGATTGGCTGCACTGGGTGTTTTATTTCGACGACCGTAAGTGATACCTGCTTTCCTAAGGAGCCGGTAGCTGAACAAGAATACAGAGTTCGATGAGGGTCACCTCCAGGAGAACCCTGAAGCGGCAAAAGTGGAGTGTGAGGCCACACTCGCCACGATGGATGACGGACATCCAACAATTTCTGTTGAAGAAGATCCGCTGAGACATATCTTCCAATACACGTGGTACTGTTTCAAAAAGGTATGTGTGGTTGCTTTGTTCGTGCTGTTCCTGAACTTACTCTGGTGCAGAGGACCTCGACCAGCCTCCAGGAGAGATACAAGGAGTCCATGAAGGGATACTGCGACGCCTTGCTAAGCCAAGTGAACGTAAGGTCCGATGCGACGATTCCAGATGTGGAAGAGTACATGGACTTCAGACGGCGATCTATTGCAGTGTACCCATCGCAAGAACTCGTTGAATACGCACAAGGTATTGAGTTACCGAGGTACGTTTTCGACGACAAGGCGATGATTGAGCTGCGCGAGATCTCGTCGGACATTACGCTGCTTCAGAACGACATGCTCTCGTATCGGAAGGATCTGGCGCAAGGCGTTGAGCATAACATCATCCACGTGTATCGCAAGAAGGGCCTCTCGGAGCAACAAGCCGTGGACGCTGTCGGGAGCATGTTCAGCAGTCTCTACAAGCGGTGGTACCTCACCCTTTCAGACATGCCGGCATGGGGCGAAGAGGTGGACAGGGAAATTCTCAAGTACATCTGTGGTTGCCGTGACCTTGCTATCGGGAACATCCACTGGAGGTAAGTGCTGTTCCATAAGTTCCAGAGACGCCCAGGTGCTGACAACTGGCCTTAAGCTTCATGACCGGTCGTTATCTGGGCAAGGAGGGCGAGACTGTTCGGAAGACGCGGATCATGGCGCTGCCATAATGGCGTGAAGGGCAAGTGCCTCTCACCAGGAGTGAAGAGTGCCAGTCGCAAGACACTAGTCATACACCGGGGAGCTGGATGCGCGGCGTTCGGATATGTATTTTACGGCAAACAAGAATGACACAAAGATATATCGGGGTCTTTTGTGATGGAAACGAACCAGTGCATGCGCAGGTGTTGCACGAGCGGAGCGCCGGAGCACGAGCGGCGGGGCGAAAACGAAAGACGCACGCGAGTCATTGGGCAGGCTGCGCTCTTGGCGTTTGACTGATTCCCGGCCGACGTCATCCAGGCGGCAGTTCCCAAACCTCACACACCATGCCGCCTTTCATCAGGACGATTGCCAACCCAGAAGCCTCCGCATGCTCTCCAGACTCGGGCTGATCACCCGCCACCTCCGAGCCGTCCGCATACCGCCTGTCAGAGCCATGTCGTCCTTCGTCCTCCCCAATTCGTCGCCCGAGTGCCCCGTCAACCTCACCGACGACATCACAAGGGACCAGCTGCTCGCTTTCACTGCCTTCAAGAACTGGGTGTCCACACTGCAGCACTCGCTTTCTCTGCAACAGAAGAAAGACCATGTCTTCTACGAAGCGCCTTACAAGCTCCGCAAGATCGACATCCAGGCATGCGACTGGTTCAGCAGTACAAAGCTGGGCTTCGTGAAGCTCAAGGCGGAGGTCACGAACGACAAGGGAGAGTACCTTCCGGGCTCTATATTTCTCCGTGGTGGTAGCGTGGGAATGCTGGTAGGGTTTGGCCTTGCCCTATCGCAACCTCACCCGGCTGACACCAACTACCGTGTAGCTTATCCTCCAACCCGACGACGTTCCCGAGAACACCGAGAAGGACAAGTACGTGATCTTGACTGTGCAGCCGCGCATCCCCGCCGGGTCTCTTTCACTCGCCGAGCTGCCTGCTGGAATGCTTGACAATAGCGGCACTTTTGCAGGTGCTGCTGCGAAGGAGATTGAGGAAGAAACGGGGATGAAGGTGCCGGAAAGCCAACTCACAGACCTGTCGTCGCTCGCATTACTAGCAACTGAGGATACAACTGGAGAGTCACTGAAGAAGGCGATGTATCCCAGCCCCGGTGGATGTGACGAGTTCATTCCATTGTTCCTGCATCAGCGGAGGGTCAAGAGGGAGACACTGAAAGAATGGCAGGGAAAGTTGACCGGCATAAGGGACCATGGAGAGAAGATCACGCTGAAACTTGTGCGGCTGGAGGACCTATGGAAGGAGGGAGGAAGGGACGCAAAGGCGTTAGCCGCGTGGGCTTTCTACGAGGGACTAAGGAAGGAAGGGAAGTTTAGTGCATGAATGACGGAGGACTAGTTTGTGGCACAGAAAGGTCAAATGGGGATTCCGATTTGACCGGCGTCATGTTCCGTGGCTACGGGCGGCTGGGGAGTTTCGAGATGGTCTTACCGAGCAAGCGGAAAACGCTCTTGGCGTTTAGCAAGCTATGAGAGATGAGAGGCACGCACCCTCTTCTTCTGAAAGCTGAGTTACTCTTTTACAAAATCAAATAATGACATTAACGACGGTTGAGCCTCAGGAAGCTCCACAACACTTCCATATCTCTTCCAGTGTTCGATACCCGGGGAGAACAGATGACAGGATGAGTGTGATGAGGACGGCTAGTAAATCCGAAGACTGTGTGGAAATGGTGTGTTCATTCCTGATATCGCCACTCACAAAAACTGAACAGAGTCAGTGTTGTCGCTCGTGATGCAACCATTTACTAACGGGAAACACTTTTAGGCATCATTCTAGTTTTAGCGAAGCAGTACTTTCCCTTTTAAACATCCAAATCAATTTCCGTGTTCTCACCTGAACAACTAGTTTGGAGTCCATTCAATGCTGACCCGACTCGATCCGCCCGCATGCCTCCCAACACAACCTTTACTCAAATCGTCGCACAAAGGCACTTCCACCGAACTTGAACAACAATGTCGGCCTCCACTTCGCCCCTTGCTCTGAAGCTGTTCCACTGTCTCAACGCTGATCAATACGACATCGCAAAACGTATCGTCTCCGACTTTTCTCGTCAATATTACGCCAACCTCGAGGAGGTCTTCGAAGATGATTGGACCACTCACGTCATACCGACCCTCGATGCAGCCGCAAAATACAAGCGCCGTGCTTCTTGTGACAAGTACGGCGTCGGGCAAAGGATGAATATCACCATCGAAATTTTCGGAAGAGATTCAACTAACAAAGTATGCTCCCAAAAGGGACGCCCGTGCGAACATTAGCAGTAATTGGGAAAATGAGTGGGGTAGGGCGCAGGAAAGGTTCAATATACTATGCCACAAGGCAATTTCATAGATCCTCTAGAAACTGGTTATCATTAGAGACCTTGAAATCACGCGGTAGAGCAGCAAGACAAAGCCTAAAGTCAACAGCGCGTGAGAAACTGCCACGATTATGCATGCTCGCAAATTACGGCATGTGCTGCTTCTGACTTGTGGCTCAACGTGCTTTAATTGCAAGGGCTCACCTCTTCTCACAGCAGACACACTAATGAGAGGCATCTACTCAGCGTACTGGAGTGCATTATACAGTATCTGCGTCCCCGAAGTCGAAATGCCGGAGCTATGGGACCTTATCGTGCATTACCCTATACTTAAGTCCCTCCTTAAGGAGCTTACTTCGCGCGACCTACACAACATTGCTCTCACAGAAACCAAAGCCTTCAGGTTTCTAATTTCAGAGCGTTCAAGAGAGTCTCTCAACAATATCAAAGCCCAAACTCGTTGCGAAGACTTGGCCCGGCGCGCAAGAATCGATCAATGGCGCCAACACGAAAGGCTCCGTCGCCACGTTTATAATCCTAGCCGGCAAATACGATTTGCGGCCTACCCAGACAGCTGTGCAGAATCATTCCGCTACTGCGATCGCTGCGGATTCAAAGTCTGCGCTGTGAGTTTTCCAGTGTCCCACGCGGCAATACGTTCTGGAAAGACACTGATACGCAACAGCATTGCCGCGTCCACTTCCGGGACATTGAACGCCTCGAAACGGACCTACCAAACTCCGAGGACGATATGGAGCCTTTTCACGTACTCAGATGCGAGGACTGCCACCCCGCAGACATGAAGCATCAATGCCAATGCACGCCGCGGCGGCGCTGGTTGGAGCCTTGGATCTGCCGGCCATGCTTCGACAAAGATCTGCGCAAGACAGCTTGCACGGATGAGCTGGATGACAGGAAGAAGGCATATCGTATTGCGTTTCT
>RKSS01000726.1:45319-72328 GCA_009829855.1 Neofusicoccum kwambonambiense | reverse complement strand
GGGTCCCCCCCCCCCCCCCCCCTTTTTTTTTCTGTAAAGTCTCGTATATCGAGCGGCTGATGTTCGATTACAGATTGCGGACTGTGACCGCTGCGGCCGTGACATCAGCCAAGTCCGTATGCACGCCGTGTGTCCGTTTTGCCAAGGGCTGTTGTACAATCAGACAGCTGCGGTCATGAGTGCGCTTGTTGGGATGCCCGGTATGTGGGCGAGGTATCCACATCCGTGGAGAGAAGTGGTGTCTGAGGATTTTGCTTAATGGGGATATTGGGGTGCTTGAGTAAAGCTGGTATGTTGCAACAGCCCTGAAATTGTAGATTTATTTATGTTGATCCCGACGATGGGCTTGGAATTTGTATGTCCTTTGCAATTAGTATGTAAGCGTAAGTAAAGGTTGATCCTTATATCAATCATATTGAAAGAAATAAAAGGCCAGTTTCTCAGGCCCCTTTAGTTCTTTAACATCTACAAGCTTGCTCTAAAGAGACTCATGTAGACCCATTTGACCCGTCTACATGTACTCAAAGGGGATGAATGACAAAAGAACTTAGTTTCTTGTCCTTACGAGTTAACTCTAACCTGGGAGAAGAGGTTCGTGCGGCAAAATTTTATGTAACACTCCTGATTCGAGGTTCTCGGCAAAGATATCCAAAATTACGGTCGTCTTGAGATTATAAAATTAAGGCCTTTAGGTAGATAGTGAAGTAGAGGTCAAGGCGACAGTGACATTCGGCTGAAATTCTTTGGTGAACTTAGTTCTAGTACAGCTAGAAGTAGCCTAATGTTCAATATTGTTCAAGAGGTATTACCTAATCCCTTCCGAAAATCACCTTTACCATGATAATCCCGCTTAACCTCATCAACAAGCAACCATCAAAGCTTCGCACCACCCCTCCTCTTCTCAAAATGCTCCTCCAAAAGCCTAAGCACCTTCTTCGCCGATCCGAAAGAATTCTGATACCTACACACATAACCGTCAGCAATCACCCGCCCGTTCAACCGGCACCTCATGAACTTACCCAGCGCCCGCATGCCCATACTCATGACAAACCGGCACGCTCCTCCCACCCCCCGCCCTCACCTCCTCCACCTCCACCCTCGGCCCGCCCCTCCGGCCAGGCCTAAACCCCACATTCACGCTCAGCACGTCGAACTCGCCCTTCTCGTCCAGCAGCTCGGGCGCGAGGACCTTGCAGCGCTCGAGGATTTCCCTCGTGGTGCGCGGGTCGGGCTCCACGCGCCAGTCGTCGACCTCCTTGGTGCCGCCGAGCACGGTGGTGGCGGAGGCGGCGCGGGGGATGACGTACGACAGGCCGTCGGGGCGCCAGCACGTCGTCAGCGCGCGCGGCGTGCCGCGCACCAGCACCGTCTGCCCGCGCACGGGGTGCACCGCGCTGTCCGGCACGAGCTCGCGCGCGCGGATGCCGCTGGCGTTGACGAACGCGTCGACGCCCGCGGTCACGCCGTACGCGGGTAGTAGTTGCGTGGCCGTGGCGAGCGCGCCGACTAGTCCGCCCGTGGTCGGGAGCGCGGCTTCGATGAGCGTGGCCCCGAGGGCGCGCGCGCGGGAGAGGAGGAAAGGCAGGTAGACGCCCGTGTCGATGGTGATGGCGTCGTAGGTGGCGCCGGCATGGACGCCGGCTGGGAGGGCGGAGGGCGCCAGCTCGCGGAATTGACGCATGTAGGGTGCCCACCAGGCGCTGCGGGGGCCGGAGGCGATTTCGGCGTCGGGGGCGGTCCTGCGGGGGAGGGAGGGGTGTGAGTGAGTGGTTGGCTGGGAGGAGGAGGGATAGGGGTGGTCAAAGGGGGATGTATAGGTCTACGGCATGCGTTCGGATATAGAACACGGATTGTGTCACATCTGAAAGTGTTCATGCTTACCAGTAGAAGATGCTGTGGAATTTCTGCTATGGATCAGTGATTTTGCTCGAAAGTGGAGGCTGGTGAGCTTACCTCGAGGCCGGATTTTGTTGCGAAGGCGGCCTGGGTCTTCTCCTTCTCAACCCAGTCGAACCACACGTTGTAGCTTTCTATATCCCACTGCTGGATTTCCTTGTCCTCTGCAGTGGCATGGGTCCGCCATTGCGCGCCAGCCCTGATCCTGTCAACGCCAGGCCGAGACAAGCAATCGAACGGGAGCAGTTGGGGGCTACAAACGTACCATGGGGATGTATAGCCAATAGCCTTGTCTCCCGGCACATGCTTTGCAATGATGGTGACAGTGGCACCGGCCTCAAGCAGGGTGATGGCTGTTTGGAGACCTATCACGCCGGCGCTAGAATGCTTAGCCTTGCGCCTGAAGCGACGTCCAAGTGCATGTACTCACCCAATGACGACGATGTGCTTTCCATTCAACTGCGAAGACATGGTGATGGTGGATACGTGTCGCCTCGTGCTCTGTGCTTCCTGGGGCAGCCGTGCGGCGGCGAAGCTCTCACCTATATACGGCCAGCAGCGGCGGCATGAGTCATCCGGCGTCGTGCGTCTGGGGCGCTCGACTGATGCACGCAGGCACTATCCGGCGAGGGAGGGCGGAGGTGGGCAGGCTGGCCAGTCGCGGACGAGCAATTGTCGGCGACGATGGCGGAGTTCCGATTTGCGGAGCGCTGGCCGGCGACCCGGCGATGTCGGCCTCGGCCTGCAGCCGATCGCACCGCCGCCAATCACGACCATCACGTCACCTCGCCTTCACCTGCGACGCTGCATCGTGCTTCGAGCTTTTCTGATCGAGGAGCATGTGCGCTCCGCTGCGCACGAAAGAGAGCATTCATGGCGTAAGCGTACATGTATTAACATCGGGACGAAGACAGAAAAAGCAGCAAATCTACAACTAACCACAAACACACGAAGGCGGTAGAAAGAAGAGCAATTCTGAATATAATAGTAATAGTACTCCGGCGTACGTGAAGGATGAAAAAGGCCCACAGAGCCTGCGCGCCCACAAAAACTACACCGGCACGAAACTGCTGCGGCATACACACAATCAATCAATCCACACACAGCGAACGCCCCTCCCTTGGAGACAACCGATGACCAAGAACCCTCGATTGAAATTTTTTCGGGAATAACACCAAAAAGGGATCATTTCGTTGCCGCAATGAGTTTATCACATAAAAGGAAAAGAATAGGCTGATAAGGTGAATGTTCAAAACCAAAGCCCCACGGGGAGAGAACACGAAGATAGAACTTGTGTTGAAAAAAAGACTTTGCAGATCATCATCAACGCCTCGAACTTGCCATCTCGCCGTATCGGCCACGTTCGCGCGTCGTATCGTACGCTTGCAACACACGTGCTTGCGACTCGTCCGTCTGCGAGAAGGCGTAGCCGCGTTGCTTGCGCATGCGCTGGACTTGCCGCACTTTGCGGATCGCTTTCTGGAATTGCTCCATTCTGTTGCATTCAGAGTCAGCAAAGTCATCCACCACAGCCAAGACAAACGTGTTACTGACCTTGGGCGGTAGTCCTGGATATTGTACTTCTGGATTTCCTGAATATGGTGATATGCCTGCGGATAGTACATGCGTTTGGCACTGTTCCATAGATTAGCATCGGTCCGGTCAAGCAGTTCGTGATCGGGACTTACTATTTCCAGGCAAAATCTCTCAACAAGCAGAGTGCAGGCAGGACCAGGCCCATGAGCCAGAAAATCGGGCTGGGGAATAATCTTGGAATCACACCAAGGAACTCCTCCGAGATACCCGTCATCGGCGCTACATACGCATACAGCGGCAGGAACATCATCCAAATGATCATCGAGCCAGGGATGGCGACAACAGTGTATTTCGTCCAGATATTCGTGATCAGCGCGGCCTTGCCGAGCACAGTGGCCAATGCGGCAGTGTACAAGGCAGGTCCCCACACCCAATGACCGGCAATCTGACCATCTCCTTGCGGAAGATCCCACAAGAAGATGGCTTGTGACGCGAAGTAGAGGATGAGCGAGTGGTAGAATCCGTTGGCGACCCAGCCCCAGAAGGAATGCATTTTGAAGAACACACCCTTCTGACTGAGCTGGTAGAGCTGTGGGTAGCGGTCGAGCAAGCGTGCGCTGACGAATTGGTCGAAGATACCGAGGACGAAGGGGGGCATTACCGTGAAGAAGACGTTATAGAAGGAGAGCGTCCATGATTCGTAAATGACCTGGCCGGAGAAGGCGTTTTGGAAGGAATACCAGAATTGCGTCATGAAGAGGGCGATGTTCTTGTAGAATGAATAGAGAATGACCTTGCTGACTCGTTGGTAGCTCCATGAACCGTGGACAAGTAGCAGTTTGCGCAGGAATCGGAATTGACCGATGGCAACGTCGGCACTTCGAGCGGCTTGAAGACCTTCCATACCGCTAATACCGACACCAACGTGAGCGGCTTGAATCATGGACACGTCGTTTGCGCCATCTCCAATGGCAAGGAGGATAGCTTTCAAATGGCGTTTGACAAGCTTGACGACAAGAGCCTTTTGCAAGGGTGACACACGGCTATAAACAGGGTTAGATCCACGCCTAGAACAGTACGTCGAGATTGACTTACCAGCAAATAACGGCCTTGCACATCACGGCCAAATCCAAGAAAAGCTTCTCCATATCTCTTTCCAAAGCGTATGTCAAAGATTTGCCATCGATGATCAGAGCCAGCGTTTCCAATTCCATTTGGCTGTCTGCCTGCTGTTTGATCGCATTGAGTTTCTTTTCGAGGTTGTCTCTTGTACCGACAGCATTCTCCTCATTGACGATGAGCAGAGTCATGTCTTCACTGATGAGCTTGCAACTCATGCCGATGTTGATGGCGGTTTCCTGGCGGTCACCAGTGAGTACCCAAATCTTGATGCCGGCGGTCTGCAAAGTGTGAATCGTGTCCGGAACACCATCCTGCAACTTGTCCTCAATTGCAGTGGCTCCGAGAAGAGTGAAGTCGTGCTCAATGATCTCCGCGGCCTTATCTAGTTCCTCGGCACGGTTTCCGCCGACGGTGGTCGCAGCAGTATCGTAGATCTGCCTCCATTCTTGGTATTCTCCCTCTGGGACCTCGCGCATGGCCAAGCAAAGGGTACGGAGACCTTCCGCGGCATACTCTTCGAGATGCTGAAGAGTCGGTTCAACAATGGGGTTGGTTTCCTTAGAGAGTCGCTCGAGAATGACAGTATCGGCACCCTTTGTGTAGCAAACAATCTTTCCCTCGGGGGTTCTGAAGAGTGTCGACATTCTCTTACGTGTCGAGTTGAATTCGCAAACACACAAAAGCTCGTACTCGCGTTCTGCTCCATCGACGGTGATGATCACGGACCTGGGCTTTCTGGCAACGAATTTGTAGTCCAGCATGACAGCACCCTCCACGAGAGCACCCTCATCTGGAGAGGCCGCCTGATACTTGATTTTGCCAGTCTTCTCGTTGACTTCAGGAATGACGGTGTGACATGTAGAAAGCAGCGTAAGGAAGTGGTTGATGATCTCACGCGATTGGTGGTTGGCCCGGTTCTCCTTCAGCCTCTTGAAGTCGTGAATACCAACTTCCATGCCATCTTGGACTGTCGCTCTCCTGTCCTCCGGGACCTCATCAGCGTACTGAATACCTGCAATCGAGCACTGGCGGAACTCCATCATGTTGCAGGTGAGAGTGCCCGTTTTGTCGGAGAAAATGTACTCGATTTGCCCCAGCTCTTCGACAAGCGACGATGTACGGCAATTCGCAGGAGTCCCGGTCTGTTCGTGGTAAATATCGAGGTCAGAGTCGATAAGGACGGCCTGGTAGTATTTTACGATCTCAATCGTGACAAAGAGCGAGATAGGAACAAGGTTGGAGTAAAGAACCCAGTAGGTCAGAAGATCCAGGAAGAACTGGCCCGCGAGTGCTGTTTCCTCAAGCTGCAGGTATGCAAGATTCTTCTTGTCCTTGGAACGGATAATAACGTCTCCAATGGAACTGACAATGCTGAGCGTGATCAGAATGGCACCGAGCATCAGAATCTGGTAGTTGACCAGCCTCTCCACGTTCGTCTTCTTGATAGGCGTAGCCGTCGCGTTCCTCATCAACTTGGTTTCGTGACCGGTAAATACGACTATTCCGTGGATCCATGGGGTGTTGCGCAGAGTAGCACCACGAAGAAGAAGCTGGTCAGGGCCAAGAGGCAATTCCTTCTCGCCTCCACCAGCCTGCATGGTAAGTGTAGCCTCGTAGGTGTACAAACTGCTGTTTGGCTGTTCAGAACGAACCCGACCACCTAACCTTCCCAATTCACTTGGGCTGACGAGATCCGCAGTCTCTGGAATGGCCTGCTTGATCTTCAAGTTGGTTTCTCCATCCAGGTTGGCCGTCTCAATGTAGCAAAGACCCTCGGGTTCAGAACTGGCTAGGAGGGCCAAGTCCGCAGGGAACGGTTCTTCCGATTGCACACGCACGATGTCTCCAACAGCGACGTTGATCCATTTTGTCTCCTGAAACGAAGATCCTTTGAGAATGCGGGTCTGAGAGTTGTTCAAAGACCTATCCTGGGTTTTCCGGCGGTGGTCCTCGATTTGTTCCTTGACAGCCGAAACCATCAAGACGATGACAAGAGGCACAATGGTGGTCCAGCGGTTCGTGGGCGAGATATTGGGGATTTGTTGGAGAATGGCAGTGAATAAGAAGAACAGGTTGGCGTATTTCGAGAATTGTTCGTATAGGAATTTCGGGAGGAAGGTGGCTACGTTGTACTTCGCGGTCGACACGTGATTGTCGACGTACTTGTTTGCGGCATTGGCAGGCGGGTTGTTGAGGTGTATTATGCGCGGTCCCAGGGTCGACGGGTCTGGCTTGGAGCTTCCAAAGCCGAACTTGAAACCAGATTGCTTCCGTTTGTGGGCAGCCGGCTGCGCCTTGTCTCCGGCGCCAGCCTGCGCATTCCGCGCGCCGGCTTCCGTCAGCGGGACGTCCATCTCAGAGTATTCCGGCTCCATGCCCAGCATGTTCTTCGCGCGGCCTACCAGGCCGCCGCCCAGGCTCATTATGCTGTTGCGATTGCGCGCGTGGGAGCGCGTGCCCGGTGGGTCATCGGTGCGGTCGTCGTACAGGCCCCCAGCGGCGTAGGAGCCTTGCATGGAGCTGCCCTCGTCGTCGAGGTCGGTATAGCGTTGGTAGTTTTGCAGGTCGGAAGACTGCGAGTAGATGCGCTTGTTGCCCGTCGACATGTAGGGTGACTGCAGCTCGTCGCGCGTGGCGCCAGGCTGGCCTGTCTGGACCTGCGGCGGGCGGTTGCCGCTGCCGCCGACGAAGTCATCGTAGGACACGGAGGGGCGCGACTGGGGAACGTCGGAGTCGTTGATGTCGTACCTCTGGAGCAGGTGGTCGTCGGTGGCGGGCGGGCGCTGGCCGGACGAGTAGGCGGGCGCGCCGTCGTTCAGGTCGAGGAGCAGGTTCTCTTCACCATGGGGGGCGTTGGCCTGACCTCCAGGAGGCCTGCCTGCCATTCCGGGCTGGAGGATAGGTGAGCGTAAGCGGCGGAGCTGGGAGTGGTGTCGCTCGGCGGTGTCGAAGCTTGCGGGAAGCTAAAGACGGCGCATCCCAACACTGCCGGTGCCGCGATGTGGAAACTTTATTCCTCAGAATGCAGGGCGAGGCCGTCGGGGAGGGGAGGCGGGCTGAGTCGCAGGGCGACTGTTCTTTCCTCTGCGTGCACAGCCTCCGACTTGGCAGACGTTGCGCGGGACGCGGGCTGGCGTTCTCGTTTGTCGTGGGCGCGGCGGCGCAGGGCTGCAGATTGGGGGCGTGAGGAGCTTTGGGAGGAATGCTGGGCGCTTCGCGGGAGCGACAGATGTGCTCTCGGCGGCTCTGCGGGCGGTTCGACAAGGCGGTCGTCGTTCTGGAGACCCTGACATGGGGTTGCTTGACGCGATGCGCATCCGCCGCCAACTCGATCGGGAGATTGAGTGCTGGGCGCCGGTACAAAAATATCCGCGCGTCGTCCCTAAGCCCACCGGCCCGCCTGCGCGCCCAACGCGCCCGCGACCGCCTGCATGAACGCTGGAGCTGGCGCAAGTGTGCCAGACAAAGCCGCCTTTGTCGCAACCCCGATCGCGCTCGGACGGATACGCGCGACAGTGCGTGCGTCTAGCGCATCATCCGCCTGCCAAAATGCACAGCAAGAAAACCACATCGTATATTACAGATGCTACATTCCACCCACGGCCGCTTCACCGCGCCGTCAGCATATCCCGCACCTGGCCCCAGTAGCCCGCCGTCACTACCGGCTCGATTTCCTCCTTGGCCAGCCACTTGAAGTCAGCCAGTCCGTACTTGTTTTCCGCCAGATTCGCCTGGCCCGCCATGATGCGTGCCTTCATGAAGAAGATCTTCTCGCCCAGTTCCTCCACGCCCTTGTCTGCGTTCTGGATCGTCTTCCGGAACTTGTGCTGGTAGTGTCCAATGGGGTGGTTTCCGACCACCCAGGTGTTCATGTTGACGCCGCCGGCCTGAACCAACACTCGCTCTGCAGCCTGCCGTGACGTTAGCGCTAGGCATTGCAGTGCTGAACAAGTCAACTCACGTTGTAGAGATTCTCGCGGCCAACCAGACGGTCCTGGGGAAAGCCCCACGTGCCGCTGCCATCCTTGACCAGAAGATAGAGTGTCCTTGACAGCATCCTGTTCAAGCTCTTTTGATCCCCGGCCTTGTCTGCCTCTGTCACCCTTGGCAATGGCCGCTCGGCGGACTCGGCTTTCTTGCCACCCTGCCCCGTGCTGTCTGCTCCCGTAGACTCTAGATCCTTGAGCAGAGCTTCTCTCTGATGATCAGGCTCGCTCTCTTGAGCCCCTACGAGAAGCTCATCATTCCAGCCCTCCTTGCCGTGCGCACGGTAGTCACCGATGTCACGGGCCGCCGTCAGCCGCTGCTTCTGCTTGCGCTTCCACTCAAGGTCTGCAGTGGTGCCCTTCTTGTAATAGAAGTATCTCGTAAACGGAAGCGCGAGACGCTCATTGAGACGGCGTTGGTAGAGGAACAAGGCCTTCTCGAATGGGTGGAGGTCGCGAGTGAGGACGGGCGGTCGCGAGAGGACGACGCCGGCGCGGACCTGGTATGCCTGCTGGGGCGCCGCAGCCTGGGAAACGGGAGGGACGTGAGAGGCGTCTGCAGGAGACTCCTGGACGGCGGCAGCGGCGCTGGCGAAGCGTCTCCGGGAGATAGTCTCGCGGCACGAGATGCAGATGGAGTCCTTTGCTGGGCGGCGCAGATGCATTAGCAGGGCGGATCCAATGGGCAGGGACCGCGACGCACCAGACTTCGAGGCCAATTGCCTCGCACTCCTTTGGCCGGCGTTCATCTCACCATACGGCCGCGGTGGCTGACGTTGCGATGGGCGGGAGCTGGTGCCAGGTCCAAAAAGTTCGGCGGAGCGTGGCCGAGCGGCGCACGTGACCTGGCTTGGCGGGCACAACAAAACTCGGCGCGACGAAGCAGCAGGGCCTCTTCTCTCCACGGCATCAACCTTATCTCCAGTGACGTCTCTGCTTCATGAAGCGCTGGTCATTTACACGGTGCCCAGATGGAGTCGAGCGGTCTTTTTCGCTAGCGGTACCTTCGCAACCTCAAGGCGTACTGTTAGATAGATACTGCTCACAAGCCTGGCTGCGCCGACGTGTCTTGGACGCTGGCTGCGCACCGGAAGCGCACCGCCGGCGGTGTGTTGTCTCTCGTCCGCGGAGCTGCCGCAGCGATGCGCGGCGTTCTGCGCGCATCGCCGGCAGCCTGTACGCCGTCGCCGTCAAGGGGCTGCAGCAGTACGTAGTCAGTCGCGGGTGCGCACGCTGGGGCGGCACGGGTTCGCCTCATGTGTCAGCTCCCGCCGAGTCACAAGCACCGCTTCGTGTGCAGCTCCGCAGCCGGCCAGCACGGCCAGTCGCAACACAGCACGCCCGGGCAAGGCGGCGGCCAGCGTGATCAAGCCGTGGCTGCCTGCAGGGACAGCAAGTCGCCAAGCTATTTTGGGCGTCTGCGCGACCCTCTGATCTGCGCAGCAACTGCGCCTTGAAAATTTATGCCTGCCCGCCGTCAGGCGTCGTGCCATTCTCCGCCCGCGATGCTCTCTTGAACACTCTCCATCCTGCTCTGCCGCACGCGCAGCACCATGAATCTGATTTCCAGGCTGTTCAACCCCGCCGAGACCTACAGCAGCGCCCTCGGCGCCAACATCTTCGAGCCGCGGCCGCCCGATGCCCCACGCAGCAGCCTGGAGGGCTTTCTGGCGGACGTCGCTGAGTGCGTCCAGCAGACGCCCTCCGAGTTTGGATGTGCGCCAGATCGGAAACCTGGATCCTTGACTGCGGTGGAGTTGTCTCCTACCCCACTTATGAAGCCCCTGGGACCCGCGTTCTCCTCTCCACGGACGCCTGAGTCGCAGCCGACGGTCGGCTATGTCAGGCAGCATGCTTTGCCGCGGATTGGCACCTGGAAGAGCACGGAGAGGTGCAACATTTCGGCTTCCAGCGACTCTTCATCGCCGGAGTAAGGGGTGTTCTAATCTTGAGATATGGTGTGAGATAGCTGACAGATTGCAGCAAGGATCTTGGCGGGCGATCAGAGAGCAACGATCAGTCGGATCTCCAAGATGACAAGGATCTTCTCTCTGACTACTACGACAATCTCACCAAGCTTCATGCCATGGAGGAGAGGCTCAAGAGCCTGGAAGACGACATGAGAGGAATGGAAATTATGCAAAAGACCCGGCATTTGCTGGGACAGCAGCCGCTGTTCATTGATCTACCACTGTGGGACCGTCATCGTCAATCCCTGAATGATCGGCTGGAGCAGCTCCGCATCCACAATCAAATCCTACGATCACACTGCATCAAGCGTGGGCTTCTCCTCCTCCCGAACCCGTCCGCTTTCAGCCGAAGTGCGTCTGTCTCGACAGGACAAGGAAGCGGGTGGGCCTTACCCGAACCAACAACAGAAACAATAACGCCTTTGAAGAACAGGGGCCGCTCGGCCACCTTGCCTGTGGCCCTTATAGAGCAAGCCGTCTCAAACCATCGGTCAGATCGAAAGAGAATCCCCCGCCCGGCGAAGGCCATCCTCGAGTACCATTTTTCGTTGGCTCCGCAACCCACTGACGCCGACGTGGAATGTCTTGCGCAGAAAACCGGGCTTCCGATGAGAAGAGTCAGGACCTGGTTCATTACGAAACGAGCTTTGTGCAAGGAGAACGGCAACCCGCCCTGATCACATGATCCATCAAACCACAGATGAGCATATTCGCCGCAGTGATCAGTGTCCTTGTCTAGGAGTGTGCCTCGGCTTCGTCGACAGCTCAGGCAATGCACTTGTGTACCGCCGCAGTTGATCCACATAGGATGAAAGAAGTCTATCTTACGATTGTAAATGTTGAGAAGCACAACCCAGATGCCTCGACTCCGCCACGGAAGCCCAAGAGGTGCATTTCATGAGGCTTGGGAGATAGCCCGAGACATTCGAGCAACTATCAGTCATACCACAACGGGACGGGTAGATTCTCAGTCCGCTGTGCGGACCGCTAGCAGATATGGGTCCGCCGGAATGTTTTCAGCAAATCCATGGGGGCTTCTCTGAACTCATCATCTGTAGGCCGATGAAAAAGTAGAGGTTGGTTATGGAAAGACGTCAGACGCAATGTTGGATGAGTAAGCACTGTAATGAATGTGGATGGATTAATGTTTGAATTATTGAGGAGAGGCGAGTGGCCGTTTTGGAGTTCTACGCGGGTATTGACGGTGGAGGGGACGCTGCTAGTCGGCCAGGAACTGGAATGCACATGAGCCACACAGGAGTTGTAATCCAACCAATCCATTCGCTTCCGTCCTGCCAAGAACAAGAGCATCTCTATTTAGGGGTTCTGATATACTGGTATTTCTAGTCCACATCAACCACTCCGCCCTGTCGGTACACCCAATCGTGATAGGATAGCGTTTAGAGCGGAAAATCACGCTATAGGCCCCATCGCCCTCCCCCTATCGGATGAGAAGACACTTTGGGTTGCACAGGCTGACTGGATCAGAACCATACGGGCACGACGCGTACGATCCGCCTTGTGCCTTGCCGTTGACCTACAGCTAAAGCATCGTATTTTTCTTTCACCCGAAAGTCCGGAATTTAAAAGTGTAGGCATATCTGTCCCACAATGTCTGTCAACGAGAGATCATACAGCTTCCTCTGGGCATCGTAACGGAATGACCCAGATCGTGTGCACGTAACGAAGTGCACACGCCCAAGAAATGCAGAACATCGGTCCCATCTAGTCACTGTGGCTGCAGGGAGTGGTAGCTGCTCTATATGTTAAGTGATCAAATTTCGTTATCTATGTAAACATTGTTACTGAGTTCAACATACAGCCTGCTTGGGAATGGAAGCACTTCGTTGAAATATACATCAATTTCAGGCATCGGTTTAACAGTATGCACTACGTGGCGCCCAACAATTCTTCTCCCTCTTGGCTGTGCTTTTGAAGTACTTGTCCCAAAGCTCAAGAGACTGGTCTGTGCCAAAACAACACTTAACTGCGATGGTCCTACTAAATACAAGACTCTGCTGGCTTGGGGATCCTAGGCTCCAGAGTCTATGAGAGCACTGTTTTTAGTATATATTTCCACCATGAGCGCAGTGTCAAGAGTGATAGCATATGCATTTCGTCTTGAGGCCGGGTTGCCGAAATCAACGGCGCTAGCGCGTCTAATATATGCTCAGCTGAATGGTTTCGATAAGTCTGATGGTTTGTCTATCTTTTTGTTATTAATCTCTATTAAAGTATTGTCCCTGTACTATGCAAACTCTAAAAGAGTCTTGACAGAGGTAATCCTTTGGTAGTTCCTCCACGGTGTCACTTTTAAGAAGTATGTGTGTTATGGGCAGCCCTGGCGAGACTGGAGGAGCTTCGAAATGTGGGAACCACATTTTTTAATCCGGGGAATCTAGTTTGTAAGCAGTTACAGTGCTAGCATCGGTAGCAATTCCGGAGATACAGATTACCAAGAGAATGTGGTTACTGAGGACAAGGATCCCTGCCTACTCTTATACGGAGTGGCGCCGCAACGGCCACCCAGATCCGAGGTCGATTTGCAAACCATTCCCGTAGGATACAATAGACTTAATGTTTAATTATTAACGTGGATGAGTTTTCTGTGAAAATAGAAGAGCATATGTATTTGAATGACTAGCTTCACTATCGAGGCGCATCTTACTTCTTAAGCCCAAGCGAGCACAAACTCGCTTCCAGTAATCTGGAGTTTCCACTGGACCCTGCAGCCAATTGTTTTGTCCTTCGTATTCAGCGCCAAAAATGCGTTCTAGACACCACCGGCCTAATCAGTCAAGATAGCCAAGGAGACCGTATCACCATGAATTGCTAAGAATCGGGCGGAAGCATCTCCCACCGTAACGCTCGGTTTTCTCCCATGCATTCATGATGCGCCTCGGATCCAGTTTCATCGTCACCATCAGCCGTTGTATCTACCGAGATAGTGGGCTGTTTTCCACGTCACGGATTGAAAGCTCTACTCCGTAATAAGCCAGAAAAGGGAGGTGGGCGCAATCCAGACCATCCGCAACTTGAGGAGTATAAGAGTGTTTGCAGCTTTCGTGTTATCGAGAAACAATTCTCAAGATTATTCTCTCAATTCACACGAAGAAAGCTACACGGAGATTACGATGAAGCCTGTATCGCCCATTCTTCTTACGATCTTCGCGGCCCTCTCGTTCGCACAAGTCCAAGTCACGGATGACGCTGAAAACATCACTGTAAGTACTCCAAAATCTCAAGATAGTCACAGCCCCACCTCATACCCATTTCTAAATTGTCTGCATTCCAGAGACGCTCTCCTCAGGATCCGGTTGTAACCGAACCTGCTGTTGCCTAGATTGTAGCCGCTGTAAGTCAACTCATATGTTTCGAAAGTCCCGAGGCTCCATTTTACTCGGCCGAAGCAGTTTTCACACTAACAAATGGGAAGCGTGAGGCCGATCTTTACGGCGGCGAGGCTCCGCACCAACCCAAGCGCGATGCCCAGCCTCAGGCTATTTCGGAGCCGTTGGTGATCCCGGTTATCACTGTGAGCAACACATCAATAAATCTGCCGTTGAATGAATCATGCTCACTACTACGACTTTCAGGAACCCGTTTCTTAAGGCATGGTACCCGTGGTGGACAACAACTAGAGCTAGTCACGTCTCATGAGGAGATTGTTATTGAACTCATGTACATACCGACAGCATGAAACAATCGAGCCAAGCATAGACTACTCCCCTTTAGTAAACGAGACACTCTCTGTAATGCTACAGGACAAGTAATGGCACAACTTGTTACCAATGTTGAAATGCTCATCGTGACGAAAAGTGCATCCCTCGGTTGTAGGTCATAAATCATGGACTACAGAGCCGTAAAGAAGCTGATAGTAACGTGCTTCACCGGTACTACTCTCGTTTCCTTCTATAGATCCTCCCAGCACGTACAGTCTATTCATGGCATCTCCAATGACTCTAATACTTTAAATTAAATCCTTCGTTCTTTTGTGTGTCACTGATCAACCGTTGACAGTTCTTGCTTCTGCAGACGAAAAGTCCTGGCGACCACCTCCTCAAGCTTCCTTTTTCAAAGCGCAGAAGCCAGTTGAGGCTCTGGTGGACGGATTTATCCGAGAGTCTCAAAGCACAGCAGACGCCTTGAAGTATGCTCAGAAAAATGCGTCTAACCGGGGAGTTGAAACTTAACTCAAATGAGCTTCCGTTCAGCATTGGGACGGGTGCTTCATTTTGCATACCTCAACACTAAGCCGCACACGCAATCACAATAAGACCAAGACACAAGATACTTCAACTAGCATTCCACCGTGTCCACATTATGATTCTGAAGAAATCTATTACCGACTACGCTCCCCGCAGCCCCCGACATCAACCTATCATACAAATAGACACCAACTCACATGAATCGTGTCATTGGATGGTTGAAGCCACCATCCAGATGTAGAAGTACTTTGTCTCACATCCCAAAGCCATCTGGATGTATGCTTCAATCACCTCTGTAGGCACTTCACCTTTACCAAGCGTCATGGCGGCTGGAGCATCTCGCTCGCACCACCACATCTCCCTTGACACACTGCAGCCCAGACCCCAACCCAAAATCGAACCATCCGGAACGCCAAGCGCCAATAGCAGCTCGAAGCGGCCGCCTCCCTTCCACCCTTTACCTTACAGAATCCCTTTTCAATGCCCATGCGCACCGTGTCCAACCTGCGTCAGCAGCGGCACCAGCATACCCGCCACCATGACCGCAATCTCAGAACCGGACTGGCCCTTCGGCTTGCCATGTGAAGCGTATCCGTCCAGCAGACCGCTGTCGCCGTATCCGTTGGCAAGAAGGGAACTGTTCGTGGAGCCAGAGCGGGAGCGCAGGGGCCCGTTGTGGGGGTGGGAGCTGGCCGATTCTTGCATCGAGTGCATGGCAACATATCTACGGGGGATGGGGTCAGTGAGGAAGGAAGAAAAGAGGTTATGAGGGACGCTTACAGGAAGGTGCCGCCGGAGAAAAGGAGCACGCAGCCTGTTGCGAACTGCATGCCTTCCTCTCCGCCGAGTGTTTCCCGTCCGAGGATGTTCACGGCGACCCAGGTTGCTACTGCGCCGGCTGGTGCAGCGAGACTGAATATGATTAAATGCGTGCGGGCGGTGCGTTTGCTGAGGCCCTGCTTGAGGAGTACAGATGTAAGGCCGAATGCAGCAGGTGCTTTGTGGAGCATGATTGCGAAAAAGATAATGAGCCCGAGCTTTGCGCTGGATGCGCTTGAAGATGCGCCCAATGCTATGCCATCTGCAGCAGCGTGTATGACGAGGCCAATGGTTGTGGCTGGTGGATTTGATTGCGAGCTCTGTGATGCGGCGTCGACGGGATAAAGATTCGGGGAGTGGGACGGCGAGTGGTGCAGACCGCTGGAGAGGTTTGATAGAGAAATGTGGAGAGGTCTTGTTGGAGCAGCGGCCATGATGTTGGGTAGTACGTCAATCAGATACATCAGGATGAAGCCGAAGATCAGGGATAGGCCGACCCACGCATGCGGCTCCTTGTGATCCTCCTTCTCCGCATGGTGCTCGGAACCCTCAGGGCGGCCGACCTGGACAGGGTCGTCGCCATCATCCTGGATGGGATCTGGGTCCTGAGCAGCTCGAGACCAACTTGAGGAGTCGGTCGTCAAGTCCGCGAGTTTCTCCGCATTGCCCTTCGCACGCGCCAGGTCATCCGTCCAGCGGTCAATGACTTCGCGATTCCGGGTCGACGAACGGGCATGCAATGCTTTTGGCACGTCGAGGTCGTCCAAATATACCTGACGTTCATTTTGGGTGTGCGAGCTTGCCTCGTGGGCCGTGTATAGGGTCTCGATCCCCTCGGGGATGATGACGATCAGCGAGGTGCCGACCAGCACGCCGGTGCCCATGGCGGACATGAAGCGGAGGTGGCGGTGCGACATGGAAAACGACAGGGGCAGCGAGCCGGCGAGGAAGGAGCTGCAGGAGTATGAGCTACGGGCGACGACGGACAGAGGAGCATGCGCGATTTGCGGCGACGCACGATATAGCCATGATCATGCTCAGGCCGAGCAGCATAAACAGGCCGTTCCACATAGCGGCGGCGGGAGCGCGGGGAGGGCGCGTAGAGGCTGGAACGAGCGGCGGGCAGGCGCAATGGACAGCGGGCGGGTCGGGGAGCGATGAGAAAGCTACACCATGGCGCTGAGAGCTGAGGGCGGGAGACCGGCAGGGTGGCAGGGCGAAACTGGCGATGACGGCGTGCGACCAGACGAGCTGGCGTGGCCTGCGGGCGCGCCGAACCGTAGGGCTGGACACGGACCCTGGTGGGAAGCTCGGGCCCTGTCTGAGTCGCGCAACGGCACAGCAAGACGCGTGCAAGTGACGCCCGACGTGCAGCGGCGCGCCTCTGCTGCTCCCACAGCTTCCGCCGCAACGCGACTCGGCAACCCGCAGTCTGTCGCGCATCGCTCTTGCGCAAGCCCCGTCGCCCCGCTCCGCGCTGCCCCCACCGACATGGCGAACAGCTTGGAAATGGTTGAGGAGTGTAAGTTGCGCCTCCGCCGCCGCGCGCGCATCGCAGCTGACCGTCGCGACAGTCCTCGCCGACTCCAACGAGGCTCTGAACCTGAACCTTGTGCGCGCCGGCAAGGATGTCTTCGAGGAGCCCTTCAATCCGGCGTTTACCTACTCCATCTTCGGCGACGACGAGAAGATTTTCGGGTACAGCGACCTGCAGCTCAACCTCCGCTTCCGCGCCCACGACCTGGACCCGTCGTTCGACATCCAGTATGACCAGAAATGGCAGCCCATTGGAGAGACCAAGGCGATGGATCTGAATGAGATGCTGAAGGACTTTCTCATCCCGGGTGCGTTGCCTGTAGTTGGCGCGCAGTTGCGGTTGCTGACCGTCTACAGAGGTCCTTAACGGTGACAAGTCGGCGGAGAACGGCTCCGCGGATAGCCCGGACAGCAAGTGGACTCCTCCTGGCAGGCTCATCAAGAAGTACGCGCAGGGTGGTAGGAACTTTGAGATCTGGTGCGGCAGCCTGGCCGACCCCAAGGTCAAGCAGATCCTGAAGAACATGCAAGTTCTCGTTCCGCTGTACATCGAGGGAGGAACTCTGCAGAACCTAGACGATCAGGATTGGACTATGGAGCGCTGGAAGCTGTTCCTGCTGTAAGCTATGCGCTTCTCACCACTTGCTCGATCTAACTCGTCTGCAGCTACGAAAACACGCCTTTGGAAGACGATGACGTCTCCTCGCCTTACACGTTCGCCGGTTTCGCCACATCTTACCGTCTCTGGGTATTCCCAACGAAGGAGATCCTTGCTCTTACGAGGGACACTCCCGCGGCCCACGCAGCGGAGAAGGATCCTGTCACGGGCGTCTTCCTTGGCAACTACAGTCCGCTTGACGCGCCGTCTCGCGAGCGCATTTCGCAATTCATCATCATCCCGCCATTCCAAGGCCAGGCTCACGGCAGCCATCTCTACAACACCATGATGTCCATGTTCCTGAAGGATAAGAACGTGTTCGAGGTAACGGTAGAGGACCCGAATGAGGTGTTTGACGACTTGCGCGATTGGTGCGACCTTGCACGCCTCCGCCAGAACCCTACTTTCGCTTCAATCACCATCGCAGACTCTGTCCCCGACCAAGCTTTGTCCCCAGATGCGGAGGCACCCTCCTCGCTACTGCTGCCTCAGGACAAGCTTACCAAGATCCGTCATGCGTCCAAGATCGTCCCTAGGCAGTTCCACCGTTTGGTCGAGATGCACACGCTCAGCCAAATTCCGCCAAACCACCGTAAGCCGGCACGTCTCACTCGCAAGCACAAGGCTGCTGATGCAAACGATCGCCGGTACTACTTCTGGAGACATCTGGTCAAGGAGCGGCTGTACAACCACAACAGGGATCAACTCATGCAGATTGATGCCGACGAGCGGGTGGAAAAGATTGAGGCAGCCCTGGCGGGAGTGGAGGCGGAGTACGAGAGCAAGCTCGAGGTGGCTACGAGGAGGGCAGCAAATGGAGAGGGACGGAGCGAGGGTGGAAAGAGGATTCCCGCTAAGAGGAAGGCTGTCATTGAAGACGACGAGGATGATGATGACGAAGAAGAGGACGCGAAGAAGGCTAGGGTGGACGCGTGAGTGCATATGGTACGGAAGCTATGAGACTACTAGCAGCGGACGTGCAGGGACGGAAAAGATTCATTCAACGGGCGTAAAAGGAACATGGCAGGCAAAGGTGTGGCGTCAAGAGGTCGAAATTCCTGGACATTTAAGGCGGATCGAACAGCTTGGACCGCCTGCAATAGGTGCGCTGGAGGGGAGTTCCCCGCCACTGCGTAGATACCGAGAGCTGTTGAGGTGCATAACACTGGGGAATCACGGCATCTACATCGATTTACGGCAGCTGATAATTATGAAATGCGTATTTGGCAGCGTTGCGTGGTGTCTCGACGAAAGGCCGTGACAGCACGTTCTGCTGAGCTTCGGAGCTGTCAGCATGGAGCGGGTGCATCGGAGCTGAAGATAGCTGGGCTCAGCTCCGGTGACGGCCGTGTGTAGAGACCGTACCCGTGCCTCTCGCTGGCGGAGTGCAGTCGCGCATAGCGATTGAGGATGAAGTCCGTCGCGGGCACGAGCTCTGCAATGCAGACATGGAGTGCGCAGAAGTGGAGCAGCCCAGTGCGCGGTGAGGCGTGGGCGGCGCGGGCGCGTCGGAGGAGCAGTGGTGCAAGCCGATGTTGGCCGTCGGATTCCCAACCCGCCGGGCGGCCCCAACACGACTGTGCGGAAGATTTGTCTATCTCGGCCGGCCAATCCACCCTCTCCTCCATCACGCCCATCCCATCCACCGCCCCCTCCCCTTGTTTCCTCCGCTCCTTTCTCCGCAGTCGAAGCCATGTTCTCCCGAGCTCTGAGGACAAAGGCCGCCACCCCGCTGCGGCGCGTCTACGCTGCTCCGATCGCCGTGCGCCGCGCCGTCACCACCGACGCAGCTTCGTCGCACGCTGACCGCGATGCCGTCCCCTCCGTCAGTGGCCCCCTCCCAATGCCCTGCTAGCTTTCAATTGGAGCTGACGCCTGCTGCGCGCAAACAGGAGGATGAGAAGCCCTTCGATGTGCGCCTGTCCGACGAGGCCTTTGAGACTTACGAGCTCGACCCGCCGTCCTACACCATCCAGACCACCAAGAAGGAGCTGAAGCAGATGTACTACGACATGGTCGCCGTTCGGTACGCACCCATCGCAACTACCTGCGCGCCAGGCTGGGCCGGAAATGTTTTGTTGAATGATGAGGGACCCCGCCGCTGACTTTGCGTCTTTTCCGCAGCCGCATGGAAATGGCCGCCGATCGTCTGTACAAGGAGAAGAAGATTCGCGGTTTCTGCCACTTGTCCACCGGTCAGGAGGCTGTCGCCGTCGGCATTGAGCACGCTATCGACAAGGAGGACTCAATTATCACCGCCTACCGCTGCCACGGCTTTGCCATGATGCGCGGCGGCACCGTCAAGTCCATCATTGGTGAGCTGCTGGGCCGGAGAGAGGGTATTGCCTACGGCAAGGGTGGCTCCATGCACATGTTCGCCCCCAACTTCTACGGCGGCAACGGTATCGTCGGTGCCCAGGTTCCCGTCGGTGCCGGTCTTGCCTTCGCCGACCACTACCTTGGCAAGAAGAACGTCACCCTTTCGCTGTACGGTGATGGCGCTTCCAACCAGGGTCAAGTCTTCGAGGCGTTCAACATGGCCAAGCTCTGGAACCTCCCCGTGATCTTTGGCTGCGAGAGTATGATTCCGTCGCCATGTCGTTACCTTTGGTAATTGCGTCTAACAGTGTCTACAGATAACAAGTACGGTATGGGTACTGCTGCTTCCCGGTCTTCCGCCCTCACCGACTACTACAAGCGTGGCCAGTACATTCCCGGTCTCAAGATCAACGGTATGGACGTCCTCGCCGTCAAGGCTGCTACGCAGTTTGGCAAGGAGTGGTGCGCTGCCGACAAGGGTCCTCTTGTCTTCGAATTCGTCACCTACAGATACGGCGGTCACTCTATGTCTGACCCTGGTACCACCTACCGCGTACGTATATCTGCCAGCCATAGATTTGCTGGGTATTCCATACTCGGGAGCGTGAAACAAGCTAACACATATATAGACCCGTGAGGAAATCCAGCGCATGCGCAGCACCAACGACCCCATTGCCGGTATCAAGCAGAAGCTCCTTGACTGGGGTGTCACCACCGAGGACGAGCTCAAGTCCATCGACAAGGAGGCCCGTGCCAGCGTCGACGCCGAGGTCGCCGAGGCCGAGAAGATGGCCCCGCCTGACCCCACTCCCCAGATCCTGTACGAGGATATCTACGTCCGTGGCTCCGAGCCTGCGTTCATGCGCGGCCGTATCCCCGAGGAGAACTTCTACTATGCCGAGAGCTCCATCTCGTCCGAGCCCACCAAGAGGGTCACCGGTATCAACTAAATCAACCATCCGGCTGAGAGGCGAAAGAGCGGCTTTTGAGAGGAAGGGAGCGGGTGCTTTACTGCTGGGCATGAACGAGTAAACGTCAGCGTGGGAGAGTGGATGGAAAGAAATGGCGAGTGAATTGATTAATATGGATTGGTTCGCGCCACATGGAGGGGCTGTATGCATTAGACTTGGGTTTTGAGCTTTTCCCCCGTCAAAGGAGTCTCAGTACTAAATTCCCAAATTTTTATTGTTTGTACGCTTGTACTACATTTTTTACACCACAAATCTGTTCGCTCTGCGCGAGAACAGACGGAAATGTTGAAAGCGGATTCTTCTGTTCTGCCTCCTTGTGATAAGAGTGTTTGTCACAGGATCCACGTTACATGCAAATGTTCACTGCTGAAGGCCTGCGGCGTTGGGATGAGAAGGTGGTGCTCAGAAATTTCAGGAAATGGTGCTAAGCAGCCTGTGAAAAAGACGATGAGTCGGCATCGATTGAAGGGGAGGATCTTAGTATGCGTTCGCAGGCGGGAATGATGGATGTAGTGCAGGATAAACGGAGCGAGAGTGTTGTAAGAGAAGGAAACAGAGCAAGAAACTTCAAACAGTGAAATTGGCATATGATCTGTTGCCCAGTGTAGTCCTTCTTTATATCGATGGTATGTGGCGCGTTGTGCTGCTTTTATGGAGGTGTGGAGGACGCCGGGGATACGTGATGAAGAAGATCATGTAGGATAGCTCATACATGGGCAGTCACACACACGGTGAGATATTGCCGGATTGGTGAATAGCTCTCCAAGCAGCTGCCACAAGTGGATGGAAGGCACCAGCGCACCTGCCTGCGCAAGTGACTGTCCTTTCCAGGGTCCAGGCCCGTGCGGCCACTCGCTGGCATATTTAAAGAGGCCCGACCTTTGCTCTTCCTTTCTTCTTCTTCACCGGACCTCTTTGCCTCGCGGCTTGGAGTGTACGGTTCCAGCCCGATGATGAGAACAAGCCAAATTTGCAGACAACCCTTCGCTCACACGGCGTTGCGAGTTCGTCGGTGTGAACCTGAGAGCTAATTTGAGGGCATTTTTTCTTTCCATCTTCATGATTTCTGCGCCCATACCACCCGTAGATAGCCTTACCAGTTTACTCTTTAAGATTTCAGTCACGAGTCGAGACATTTCCACTTAGTGAGTACGACGGTGAGTGCGCCGCGTCCGAGGAAGTGAGGCGCAAGCTCGCCGCAGTTCAGCCCCGCCAGGTGACTCAGGCAATCAAACACTCTCGCCAACCCGCATAACCTGTAACAGATGCTGTATGTCACCAAACCGGATCAATGCCAAAGCTAGTGTGCGGTTGCATTCGGATTATGTCACCCTGCCCCGCTCTTCGGCCACCGCAAGAGTAGCGCAACACGTTAAGATCCCGATATCGTCTCTTGAACCCGCGTAGACAGTCTATGCTTGAATGGTAAGGGTTTTTACGCGGCCGAATACCTGAGTTGCCTTGAAATTGAGTAGAAGTCTGTCCGACCGTCACCGGATCGTCAAGCTTCCGCACCTGCGAATCTAACCGCAACAGGCAAGTCCCTTTATTCGTTAGAACCTCCTCGCCTATTGCACCATACGAGAAATGAGCGAGGCTATTCCCAGATATGATTGGACGTTCGGTGGCACGGGAACTGTGCTGCTCGTGCTCTTCTTCGTCGTCTCCTGTCACAATGGCCGTGAGAGGGAAGAGTGGACAGCTATGTAAGACACTGTGAAGGACTTGAGAATGGATGATCAAGAGCAGACGATCCCTTACAATCCTTTCAGTCTTTCACACAGCAGCTCGTACGTAGTACTGTCGAAGTGAAGCTCATCTTTGCCTCCTCCATAATCTCTCTCCTCTTCTCTATCAGCTTTGCCGCACTTCCCTAGCTCTTTCCTGCTACGACGGGTCATGGACGAGGTCGGTCAGTGTAGAGAAATGATGGTGACTTTGCTTTGATGGGATATTGTGGAGGACATGGCGAACACAGGAAATCCAAGAGTGAGTAGTAGCTGCAGATATTACGTGGATGAAGGCTATGGCAGTCACGATTTCTAAAACTTACGCAGCACGACGACCCCACTCAATCCTCCTCCTCCAAGACCAAGTTCTCCACCTTCGCCGCCTGCAGCCACGCCGTATCCCCATCCACCGTCTCCTTCCTGATCCTGTACAGCTCGTCCAAAAACGCCGGCACAAATGTGCCCGGGCCCTTCACATCCCCCCTCGCCGCCGCGCGCTCCGCGGCAATCTCATACACCAGCACCCCCGCCAGCGCGGCGACGAGCTTCTCGCCCTTCGCCGCCGCCATGAAGGCCGCAATCGAGGTCCCCAGCGTGCAGCCACTCCCGGTGATGGCACCGAGGTACTCATGGCCATTCCTGATCGCAAAGGTCGTCGAGCCGTCGGACAGCAGGTCGGTGGCGCCGGTCATGAGCACGATGTTCTTCTCGCGGCGGGCGAGGCGCTGCACGACCTGGGCCTTCTCCTCGACCGAGGCGCCGGAGGGGGCGCTGTCGACGCCGCGCTGCTGCGGCTGCTCGGCGTTGGTGTTGTTGTCGTTGTTGCTGCCGGCGGCGAAGACGGCGGCGATCTCGTTCTCGTTGCCCTTGATGACGTCGAAGTAGCCGCCGGCGAGCAGCGACTTGATGGCGCTGCGGCGCTGCTCGGTCGCGCCCGCGCCCACCGGGTCGAAGATGCACGGCCCGCCCGCGGCGTTGTAGGCGCGCAGGGCGTACACGTAGTTGGACACGCCCTCGGGCGTCACGGTGCCCATGTTGACGACGAGCGAGCCGCCGAGGCGCGCGAGGTCCCAGGCCTCGAGGCCGTTGTTGGACATGATGGGGCTGGCGCCGCTGGAGGACGAGGGGGGGTCAACGGGTTGCTCTCGAGCTGGCGGTGGCGTTGGGACGCGGGACTCACATGCACAGCGCCACGTTCGCGGCGAAGTTCTGCACGACCAGGTTCGTCATGTTGTGGCAGAGCGGGTTCGCGGCGGCCAGCGCGCCCACGACGGGCGGGATGCGCTCCTGGATCTCCTCGTGGGTGCCGTGGTACAGCGGGCGCTGCTCGCAGTCGAAGGCCGGCGGCGCCCACACCAGGCGGCGCAGCTCCTCGGCCGCGTCCTTGGGGTCGTCGGCGCCGACGATGGCGCTGACCACGGCGATGCCGCTGACCGACTTGAACTTGGCGACCGACTGGTACACGACGCGCTGGCAGTTGGACTTGTTGATGCCGCCGATGCAGACCGTCTTGACGTCGGCGATGGACTCCTGCTCGGAGAGGGCGAGCAGGATCTCGCGGAGGCCGGCCGTGCCGATGATGGACTTGGTGTTCTCCTTACTGCGGGCGAGGTCAGCGGCGGGCAGCTCGAGATGGTGGCAGAGGATTGGTTACGTTGCCGTAGAGAAGATGGTTCCCAGCCCCAGGTAATCGGCGCCGTCCCTGGCCGCTCTGATGGCCTCCTCGACCGAAGACGCCGTCACTCCGATGATTGCATCTTCGCCGAGCAGCTGGCGGGCAGTGCTGAGGTCTGCCAGCCCGGACAGGTCAGCAAACCCGCCTTCTCCGCGGGGGGCGTGGTCTGGGGTTGCTACTGACCCATGTCATCCTGGCCGATGTGCACGCCCTCGACGCCGGCTGCCAGCGCGACATCGACGCGGTCGTTGACCAGCAGCGGCACGTTGTACTCCTTGGTGACCTCGTGCAGCTGCTTCGCGGTGCGGACCAGCGTGGCCGTGTCGCTCGTCTTGTCCCGCAGCTGCACGACCGTCACGCCTGCGCGCTCACGTACTCAGCAGCAGAACACAACCAACAAGCGAGCAGGGGGGAGCAGAGGAAACACGTACCGCCCTCGACCGCAGCCCTGACTACCTCCACCAGATCCCGCCCGCGCAGGATGGCGGGCGTGTTGTCCGTGACAAGATAGAGCGAGTAGTCGACCTCGTTCTTCATGGTTCTTTTTTTGTGCCGCTGCTGAGATGGATCCTTTTATCTCCCACAACGCATTCCTTGCTCTTTCTTGGTGTCTAAGGAGGTGTGGTTCAGCTGCTCGCCTCGGCTGACGATGTCATGTCCGGCATGGAAGCGAGCGGATGGACCCGCCATCGCCGCCTTTTTTCTCGGCGGGGCGCGTTGAGGTCATTGACTCGGGCCACGGCGTAAGTTGTTGTTGCCGCAAGGAACAAGCGTGCGAGTGCCGGGCCCGGCCACAACTAGATTGCTCGGCCGAATAGCATCCTCCGTCCCAGTAAAGTACTCTTGCTTGCTAGGATCGTAGAGACAGAAGAAAAGAGCCTTATAAGCAGTTAGAGCTCATGTCAACCATTCACTGTCGGGCAAAGATTCTAATGAAGAATGGGTGCATGTACTTTTCGACAGAAGTTTCGCCGTGTGCAACACGCCCAGCAGTTTCGCTGCAGATAGACCGTGAAGCGCATCAAGCAATCCCAAATTCATTCCAAACCCAAACCGTAGTATCTCAAGACAAGGACCCCATACGCCCATTCCCAGTTTCCAACACCCATCACAGTTTGCTCTCCCTCGGCTTTCCTTCCTCCACCTCCTCCATCACCCCGCTAGCAGGCAGCGCTCCACTCATCAAGTATTTATCCCGCCCCTCCTCCTCATTTCCGAAGGGCGCCTCTCCATTTCCCGAACCGTCATCCCCAAACATGACCTTCTCTCTGCCGCCCCTGGTGCTCCACCATGAAACTGCCACCATACTTCTCTCCGGGTCCATCTCGCCGCCGACCAGCACCTCCCAGAAGCGTCGCCTAACCATGCCCTTAAGATCCATGTCCTGGATCTGATTCGTCAGGTCCGCGCACAGCGGGAGCCACTCTTCCAACAGCGGGACAGGCAAGATTGGAAGAGCGTCGAGGAGCGTGAGGACGAGAACCGCTTGCTCGCTCAACGGCGGCTCACCCGCAGGCACTGACTCGATATTTTCCGGTCCTGGTGCAGGAAGATTTGCGGTAGGTAGTGGTGTTGCTGGTGCAGAAATTGCCCGGTGGTGCACGAGTTCGCAGAGTGTTGCAGGTAGGTCGGGCTGAGAAGATGATAGCGGAGATGGCGGTGCTGTCACCCGCAAGAGAGTTTTGAATGCCAATCTGAATTGGCGTGGTGACAGGTTCGTGGGGAATGCGGCGAAAAGCGAGGATACGTAGAAAGGGAGGTGTTTCGCAGCGACTTGTCTTGCTGAAGACGGTGCTGAGAGGACAGAAAGCATGACGCTATGAGCAGCCTCAAAAATAGGAAGGAAGGCGCTTGAACCGCCCGTGCTCAGGTACGGAGTCGCGGCAGAAACAAGGAGTTCCTCATTCGTCTGAGGGGAAAGGACGAGAGTGAAGTGCTCAGCGGTGTTGAGAAAATAGAGGTCTTGACAGCGGTCCAAAGGATGCTTGGGAATACTGCCAATTGTTTCAGGGCGAATTGCCTTGAGGAATGCATCAGCTTGAATCGGGTATTGCGTGAGAACATCGATAGAAGTCAGGTAGACGAAGGTGTGTTGGGAGAATGCATGGGCTCCGATCCGAGAGGTGATGAAGTATAGGTTGCGGAGAATATGAAGCGCGTTTCCCACGATAACGGGAGCAACTATAGACAATCAGCATATGTGTCTTGCCTTCTGCACAGTCCATTTCGACCTACCACCATCGGCCGCCAGGGCGCCATCGCCAAGCATCCTGCCCAGCGCGCCTCGGAGAACTATGACTGTAGCAAACAATGCGGCTTTGAGGATCCTCCAGAGCAATGGTGAGGTGGTCCTGATTGTCTCCTGATGAAAGTGCACTGATTCCTCAGAAAGATCCACTGCGGAGAGCTTGCTCTGTCTCCACTGAAGCATGAGAGAGCGAGAAAAACTTGTTAGATCATCCATCATAGTCTGGATTAACCATGGATCCTTGACATTCTCCACAGTGTGAGAGATAAGCCTGGAGAAAGGCCCCATGGATCCCATCAGCGGCCGTGTTGCGATGCGCTGCAGCTGAAGGAATG